>JAHZMT010002459.1:0-12972 GCA_027743785.1 Sinhomidia bicolor
CGAAATTGCTGGTCACTATTACCTTTGAGCACCATCATAAATTACTAATGTTAATATCTTTGGACTACAGCAGTGGCTTGGCTCAATTGAACTTGAATAGTTACTGCTGAGTTTATTTATATATTAGCAGAAAAAATATGACGGGTTTACCAATATTTTAGTATCCTCATCGTAGGCCGCTAGTGACTCCAAGTCGTTAATGTGAACCATATTGTCACCTAGAACAAAACAGCCAAACATTTTTGGCAAATTAATTTCTCAGTATTTCATACCTGAAATGATATTTTTATTGTAATTACCTTTTTTAATAAATTTAGAAAACTGCATCAGTACAAAATAGGCAGAAGTGAACTGAATATATTCCACCGTTGCGTTTGAGTAGGGGATTTTTATGAGTGTATTTGTTACATTCTCATTACTCACTGCCTCCCAGTATACTTTATAGCATAAAACGTTTACAATGAATAAGTGGAATTTTGAAATATTTGTTTGTATTTGTTCTCGTTACCAATTGCAGAAGGAAGCATATTGCGAACGTTGTATATTAGTCTTTCTGCAATGTACAATCCGGATGTCATATTTTCCCAGTTGGACTCGAGTATAAAACGACTGTAGGCATTTAAAATATTTTGTTTTTTGATATAAAATTACGATACTAGATTTAGCTACTATTTTTTAAAAAAATTAGCTTTCCTGCTTGCAACCCACAATCGATGTCCTCTCCTTCCCACCAAAACTGATAATTCCGTCCTGTCATCCTCAAAATCGTGTGAATATTCGTTACTGTTCACCTTGTCATATAGAGTGTGAGCGTTCTCTTCGTAAAGCAGTTTCTGAGTTTTTACTTCTTCATCTATGGTGTTTTCATTTGCTACTGAAATGGAACAGAAACCAAGGTTTTTGTACTGCAGTGATGCATGTACGCTCTTGATGATTTCCGCTACTGTGGATCTTTCCATGTTGCAGCCTTCTCGACCCAGCAAACCACTATAAAATCCGGAAGAAGGTTCGTATACTGGAGCTAACGAGCTGAATGTAATGTTGTAATGTTCTTTATAGTACTTCACTACTTCAGTTAAGTAGTCGGCAAACGTGTTTGCGTTTTCTGGAGGAAAATTATCGTGAAGTGGTGCTCCCTGCTCATTGCCAGTTGTGCATCCACTTCTGGTGAGCCATGACGGTGGTGACATTGAAAATGCTTCAACAGTGTCCACACCCAGTGCAATAGCAGCAAGCAGGATTTTACTTGCTTTTTCGTTTCTGCTCCCTTGAAAGAGAATTTACGTATATGTGTACGAAATAACATGTGTCCTGTACACAGAATCTGTGTCACAGATATGCATAATTACATATAAACGGTCTATTTGGTCCATCTCGGAAGGATTCACTGGCACCTCCCTCAATAAATGTTGCATTGCAACTTTGGTATCCCGGAGTAGTTCCGCCAATTACGTACCGTAGTATATTCAAGTTCAGTTTGTCCGGCTGAAATTCAAAACATACAGTTGGAGTCAAACATGGTTAGGATAATCTGAAATTTAATTTTAATACTTAATTACCGAAAACAAGGCGGAATTGATTTCATTTTGCACGTTTTGGTCGAATCCTCCAATGATATCTCCAAACCATGCCATGTTTGTACCCCATCCTTCCCAACGAACTAGTTTGTACTGGGGATCGACAAAAAAACCTCGCACACTTATGAAAAACAGAAGCACAAAAGTCGTCACGGTTTTCATATTGCGGAAGAATTAATTATTTTAATTTTGTCTGAATTTCCGTCTGAGTGTATTAAGTTTACTTTAACGTATACCAATTAAAATTTCAAATTTTTGTAAAGTGTAAAACTATTTTATGTAGAAGGAAATATGGTGAAGTATCACAAACATTTAAAAATGACTAATAACTACATCTATTTTACTTTTCCGTTCAGAGTTTCAATTAGGATGAATTACTTACGTAAATCTGGAAATCATGACCATGAGATTATTTTCGAGATAACTGTTGTTATGATAAGCCATAATAATAAAAGTGCGTAGTAATGGGGTGGGCAAGTCTGAATAGATGCGCATTTTAATTTTATCAGCATAATATTTTTTGAAGGACAATTGTGATATTATCAAGGAAAAATTCACAATACGATATACATTATATACACTATACATATATTGGGATTAAGATACATGATACAACTGACAATAGTTGAAACCTGTATACTTATATTTAAATAAAACATGTATGTAGCTTGATCTTTCAATACATTACATTGATAATTTTCTCTCGTTCATGTAGTGTAGGGCTAACCTACATGACTTAGATCTACACACAATGACTTACATCTCTTTCGATCTTATTACAATTATGAGTGCAATAAATAACTTTACAAAATACAGAACACTTGTTACATAGGCGAAAATTAATCTGATTGTTTGTCTATCCTCTTCTTTTTCTCCACGACTGCGAACAATCAATAACCAAGTGTTCAGATTTGTAAGCAAATTTTACTTTAAAACCGGATTCAATACACACAAAATATAATATAATTGACGAGTATACAAACACGGGAATGAGAAACATAATCAGCGAAGCTTCGTTCAAAGGCGCCTTGTAGTCTTCTGTGAAGAGTTGAATGTCCCTTGCCACCCCAGAGAAATACTTGTTCCACCACTCCACAATTCCCGTCTGAAACAAGAACCTGGCTCTATTGTAGCAGTTGAGTGGGACTATACCGATGAAACCAAATCCTTCAAAGTATTCTGTAACAACCTCTTTGCTTATGTACGCAGGTTTGTGAGCGCTTTTTAGATTTTGATACAGCATATAGGCCACATTTTCGGTAACGAATACAGCCGAGTTTTCACATTTCCACATGTGAGGATACACAAGCTTTTCGAAAAACTCTTTCTCGTCTGATGTCTTTTTAACTCTGGTCCACTCTGGAAACAATTTAGAGTTATCCCAATAGCGTCTCAGATGTTCGGGCGGCTCAATATTTACAAACGCATTAGTCATGTTTGTCTTTGACATTCTGTAGATAAAATCTCGCAGTTCTGACGTGACTGGAAACGCTTCGTGATCATTTTCTTGGGTGTACTGGTAATCCTTATTTTCTCCATCGGCTGATGATAAACGGATTGGAACAGAGTAGGTTTTAAAACCCGCATTAATAATTTTTCCAAATGTGTCAACTGGTATAAGAGGTGGAGGCGCTGTGAGTCTGCCAATATTGTCGCCTTTGTACTGATTACTTAAAATTAAAAATACCAGAGGAATAGAAAATAAGGCGCATCTAATAAACAACATTTTCCGATGCTTTCCGTTACCAATCAGGGAGCAGCCCTGCTCCAGAAATATTTTGTAAATGTCAAGCGTTATTTTGAGAAATACATACTTTGTTGACGCATGGCTTATCAATGCGGAGATAACCATAGATGAAGCAATAGTGGCCAACCAGGTGTACTTGTCCAACCCCTCAGAGAGTTCCAACAAATTTCCAAACCAGTGGCTTTTCAATTTTCCGCAGCTGACTACCAACAGCTTTCTCCGCTTCATGGATAGCCCAGGGTGCTGAAATCCTCCCAAGTAATTGGACGTACTTCTTTTAATTAGCGGTCTGTTGACGTCATTTATAGTTCGCGTGTATTTTTCTTCCTCTGGTCCTTCCTCTTCGGAAATTTCTCTGATGTTGGCCAGGAAACTGTAAGGTCGCCTCTCTGTGAAGTAAGATGTGTTGCCATTTAGTATGTACAATAGGTGCTTGTACAAAACTTTTGCGTGGTAGTTATCAATAATTTGAATTCCGGCGTTCAAAGTATTTTGGAAAATATTCCTTACGGAGACAGGTTCGAGATATAAACCTTGTACACTTTCCTGCAAATCAGAGGATATCACTGTTTTCGAAGGGAATTTCCGGCAACTTTCGAATCCATCAATTGTATTTACTAGACCGTGAAATACAAGCTTGTTTATATTAACCATATGCCGATCGTAAAACAGCGACCTTGGTGTTCCCGAAATGGGGCACTGGTAGTACACTAAAGTAACTTTGGCAATTACCGGAAACAAGGAACTAGATACATTGGTGACAAAGTTGGTTGCACATTCGAAAAAATGATGGTGTACTGAAGAGTAAGCAATATCTCGATGAGCTTGGTCCCAAATAATTCGCATAAGGGACTCCATAGTTATATTAAGATTTGGTCTACCTTCAGTCAGTGAAACAAAGTATCTGGGAACGGTATCGACAAACCAAATCCTGTCTTTTCTGGCATGCAGTGTGTTATAAAGCAGTCTCAACGTTTTCATAGTCATGTACGTACTGCCCATGTTAGTCAGCTTTTCGGATTCCCAGATTCCATAGTATAATTTATAAATATCAACATCATCCAGTTGTGGTAGATACAAGTGGAGTTGCGCTTGACATGACTGATTGAAGCCAGAATTTGAAGGTTCGAATGCCGCCAGAAATGTTTCGTATGTAGGAGACTTTTCAAAGTTTGAGAGATTGTGCAAACTGTCGTGAATCTTTTCTATTGGATACAGCCTAAATGTAGAGTAATTTGGTGAGAAGTATCTTATCAATGTAATGGGTTGTTCGGTTGACGGAATATCCATACCAAAATAATTGATGATTTGTGTGTTGCAATTAGCAAATAAATTTAGAAACAAGTCCAACTCTTCCAGCTGTACATACTTACATAATACTGGTGAAGGATCACCTAAGCGTGGATACAGACGGCATGGCTTGCTGTGATCAACTAGTGCGGAACCAATTCCATTGAGAGTTTCTAAGAAACATATAATTATGATTGAGGTTGTTGACAAATATGGATCAGTTTTGTTCATATTTATAGTAATCCGAACGAAAGTATATTAATTTTTAATTTTCTGAAAACGCCACTGAAATTCATATTCTATACTGGACCGTAATACAAATTTTAAAAAACCAACAATAAAACATTCTGGTGTTGGAAAAGCTAAGAAACAAAAGTTAAAACTTTGCTGATAAATTTTTACAACGCAGCATATACATTTGTTCTATTGGCTGTTTTTGTAAAACCAATTTTGGCAAATTAATTAAAAAACTCATTTGTTTGAAAGCCCACATAAAATTCTATTTCTTTTATGAAATGAAAGCAATTTTCTTTTGAAATGAAAACCGGCATTTATTGATAACCGAGTTTTTTTCGATACCACTACTATCATAAAGCTTAGCGTTTAAATGACCGAGCATTTTTTAAAAAAAATATGATATATCACAAACTCATTAAAACTTTTAAAGGTCTTTTGTTCTACCGATAATCCAACTTATGTCGTGATTTTTGTAATATACCGATAAGATTTTAAAGTAATTATTAAGCAAATATGTACTTTTAAATCTTTGAAGATAATCTTTGAAACTCACGGTGGCCATTTTATAACTTTTCTTCAGTTTCAGTTTTCTTTCAAATTAAATGTGTATTTGGATAGTTTTATTGATAAGATTTTATTTGATATAAATGTATATACTAAATAAATATTTATATAACATACATATAGTTTTATCGGTTTTGTTATACAGGTTATGTTTATTTATAACAGAAGTTAATTTAGTAAACATGTTTATTTTTAATAGAATTATTGGGGAGAATAAAAGTAAAACTTTTGTCATTTCGAAATAAGATTTGAAAAATTTAGAAACACGATACTAAAATATATTTTGCCAAATTTCGAAGCTTTATTTTTTTATCAAAGTTTTATTTGTATTCAGGATTAAACTTTTCCCCACAGTCCAAGCTAAAGATTACGAAATATCAGAACTTTAAAAAATTGTGAACAGTGACATAATAAGATATAATTGCAATTTTATTTCAGAGTGCGAGTGCTCTCATTGCAATCATGTTTAGGCCCGTTTCGCGTTCTTTACTCCCATGAAACCCACAATCTTTAGCCGGCGTCGCTGGCGGTTTTGCTTCAAAACAGTGGCAACCAATACAATTACTTTGTTACCATTATTTAGTATCCGTTGATATTGCTCTAGCAAAAGCACAAACGTAGCTAGCGTGTATCCAAGGCTCAAGATAATCAAAACTCCAAAAATAGCACCACGCTGGCTTTCAAATTCTTTAGACATTTCTGATCGTACTCCAGCGTTAACCTTTTCAAAATTCGTAATCCGCACAATAACATCCTTTAAATAGTTATGCCACCAGTTCAATATACCAGTTTGAGAAAATAATTTGACTCTAAACGCAACATTTTCAGGAATCAATCCCACCATCTCGTAGCCGCGTATTCTCTGATGAATGATATCCTTTCCGAGAAACACTTGTCTTTTACTTCTAGTTAGATTTGAGTACACCATCAACGCCATGTTCCCATTCAGAAGAACAGCCGACTTATTGCACTTGTCAATATGCGGAATTATGTATTTTTTCAGCATTAGTTTCGCATTATCCACGAATACGCTAAATGGCCACCCCGGAAATAGTTCAGAGTGATTCAAATAGTAGAAAAAATTTCTCTTTAGTTTGTTCTCTACTTTCCACAATGGGTCAGTCGGACCCAATGATAAATATATAAAGTGCCACAATTTTGACACCACTGGAAATGCCGTGTGTTTGGTATCTTGATGGTACTTTTGTTTCACTCTTAAACCTCTTTTTATCATCAGCCTGACATCGTCTTCTGTAAGATGGATTGGACTTGTATAAATTTTAAAATTTTCTTTTACCAAGGTGCTGAATCTGTCAAAGGGAACCAAAGGTTCTTCAAGCGTAAAGCGTGTGATATTGTCTCCCTTGTACTCATTCCCGAATATGCAGTATGCTATCGGAAGTATAAAGGCAAGCAACGAAATAGTTGTTGACTGTCTTATCGCCGTACTTTGAAACAAGTCAACACTCTGATCAATCATTGCAGAAAATAGTTGAAATGCGGTTTGAGTCAGATTTAGCTTGCTTGATTTCATCTCCGATTTCAACTTGCTTAAGTATTGGCTTGCTTTGGTGATCCAAAGAACAGTGAGTATCGTAATCAGCATTATTCCCGCCCAAGTGAAAATGTCATATGCCACAAAAAGATTTTGGAGAACCTCAAACTTTGAGAATTTTTTCATGTGACAGCTAACGAATGTCATGATATTCCGGTCCGTGATGATAGACAATTCATAGAAACTACTGGGGTGTGAAGTTGTCCTTCGTAAAATTCCCGGTAAAAAACTCCGTCGCTTGTGGTACTTAGATGGACATGAAACAGCGCGCCTATCTGATACGTTATTTGTCAAATACATGCTGGTGTTTCTGGGTAACAATTCTTTTATTATATGGGGATGCAAGAAGACATTTAAAAAATCCACGCTCCAATATTTATATTCACGTAGACTTACGAATACATCTGCCCGTCTGATTCGATAGTTAAACAATCCTGCATGCGTTAAAACTCTATACTCCGGATTGCGTCTACTATGAAAAGCTTGCAACTTCTTTATATTTGAATCAAGATAAGATTTGCCTGGCAGTGTATTTTCCCCCATTTTGTTATGATTTTTGGTGTATAAAACAGAAAAGCTTTCCGGGTTACAAAACTCACAATATAAACATAGCGCAGATATTTTGCTGATGTATGTGCTACTTGTAGAAATTGCCAATTTGTACGATGCCGTCTCACAAATGATGTATTGAGCGTGCGAATACGCAGAGTCCACATCACGCCATACGCTGTTTTTCCATGCCTCCATAGTGTGTTTCATGTTTTGCGTAGAACGGAGGCGTTCTGCTGAGGCGAGGATTAGCACTTTGTAGAGCGGTGGCTTGATTATCGTTTTTCGCAAAATTTTGTCCTGGAACGTACTGTACTTATATATATACAGCCAAAATGGATCCTTTAGAAGGGTTTCTCCTTTTCCCGTTTCGTTATAGTTACTAGGAACCTTCTCTTGTTCTTGTGGATACAAATATAAATGGGCAGCGCAAACGTCAAAGCGAGAATGCCAAAGTAGATAACTTCCAAAGGATTCAATATAACGCCGTTTTTCAAAATGCATCAAAGTTGTTTCATTTGCTCCTAGCAGCTCAGTTGGGTACAGCCAAACGGAATCGCTGAATGAGAAGTAGCGTGTAAGAACACGAGAGACGTTGATAGTGTCTTTAATGTCGACTCCGGCAAAATTTATTATGTGAACAAAGCAGTGAGAAAATGTGTTAAGGAAGTCTGGAAGATTTGAGGGAATCGACTCTTCATTTTGTGGATACTTCCAATGGTGTAGGTTACTTGCTTCAGGTCGGCTCAGCAAAACTGTGCTAATATGTACAGAAAACATGATTAGCCTCAACGCCATTTTAAATGTTTTGGAAAGTTATTCAAGAATTTAAACTGTAAAGGAATTTTTAAGAATTCGTATGTTGCCAGCAGTTACTGAATTGTTTTACAAGTACTTGTTTTTTTAAAAAGGAAAGTTAAAGTCAGAATTTGTGCGCTCGAATGCTGCCAAAAGTGTGATAAGGTGAACCGACCATAAAATTCAGGGTGAGAGAAAACTAAAACTCAGGAGCAACCAACGCTGAAACTTTGCTGATAAGCTTTATACAACGCAATAGAGTAGGCAACATTTGTCATATTGGCAACAAATATTGTTTGCACATTGAAGCAATTTTGTCGATTAACTGAAAGCTCATTTGTTTCAATATTAATATAAAAATCCATTTCTTTACTAAAAGGAAAACAAATTGTTTTTTTAATGAGCCGGTCTATACTCGAAATTGAACTTCTGTACAAGTCAGCATTGTAGTTTTTTGTATAAAGATATTTAGAGTCTTTCCAAATTAATGGAAGTTTTATAGCTTTTCTCACAAGGTTTAGTCAGTTACAATATTTCTTTTGTTCGTTCATTCAGATTATGTGCAGATTAATAAACATGGAAAGTAATATTTACATGTATATCATAAACAAATTATCAGTGCAAGTAAGCTAACTACCCCAAATATTAAATTTATTAAAATTTCTTCTTGTAACAGGTTAAAGTTTCTGTAAAAAACGAGCCTGTTTTTGTGCAATCTCTCGAATGTTTCTTTTCCTCAACTCTCACAGAAAAACATTTAGTATTGGTTAAGTAAATTAAATTTTATTCTTTGAAGAGATCTCCTAGAAGCGCACGGTTATTTCTACTACTAAATCTTAAACTTGCAGTTGCATCATTTCCAATTTCCTTGTAATCGTGGCGCTGCGAGTGGCTTTAAAGTTAGTAATTCGAAGTAAACAAGCTCATTTACATACTACAGATAGCAGAACTGTGTAATCACTGATAATAAAAATAATAATCATTAATCTGCTTAATCGGATTAATGATTAATTTAATCATTAATCTACGGCTGGAAAAAAATACGAGATTAATCATTAATCTAGGGCTAGAGAAAAAACAGATTAATCAATAATCTAAGACATGAAAAATATAATTAATTAATCATAAATAAAGTTGCGTGACACATTAGTTATTTATCAATAGCCAATTTTACGTTTACTTCACAAGATGCTGCTTCAGAAACAAAAATTGTGCGATAAGAATCCGATTAATTTTTTAAGCGTTGGATATTACATCTTTGACAACGACGATGCGGAGAATAGTTTAGGTATTCCGATTTCTGCCATAAATTTTGCTTTACAAAATTCTGGACCTCAATTTTTTCTTGCGTCGCGCTAAATGTAATGAAAACACGTGTCTGTCCTAAAGTGTTAAAAGAAAGGATACTGATATCAGTTTTCCATTAATTCTTTATGCGGAATGTATTACAACTATAGAAATTGACAAACCATTAATGGTATTCATTAATCTGATTAACGAAAAATGTAAAAAATTACAATTAATCATAATCTAATTAATGCTCTGACAGATAGTAAGTTAAATACTCTATAAACTATTGTAACCTTTATATAGTAGTACAAACAAGGACTAATAAATTAGTTGATCTCAAGAATCGTGGAAAAATAATACATTTGTCGCTACACACTTTTTCATGCATGAGTTTAAATCTAGGAGAAGTACAAGAAACAGAAACAAAAAGTTGGTTGACTTATAAAGTCAAATAAATTTGATGGAAATTTGATGGATTTATAGATAAATAGATAGATAGATTTATTGGATTTCAGTGTTTACAGGTCTTTCCATCAATTACAGACTGTTGTTAGTACTCTAACATTTAAAAGTTAAGCATTGATTATAAAATGGTTAACAGTGACAAATATAAATTATCAAGCGATACAAGTTAAACTAAACAAAAAGTTTTTCGAATAAACCAATGTCAATTAGTGCTCATCTAGATGTCATTTACAAACTATGATTACCTAAATCAATATAAATATTAATACAAAATCTATTTTTTTCATAAAAAAACAAATTACTTTTCTCACTAAAACATTTCAAATGAATTCAATTCAATTTCACATGTAATAAAACTTTTTTAAACATATGATACGAGTACAACATTTCCAAATTCATTAAATGCTTTTTGTAGTGCAAATATGTTCATAACTTGCTCATTTAATTTCGTTGCTCGATAAACATGTTGAATAATATAACTGTTTCTATAAAGTAAATTTATCAGCACATTATGAAGATTATATAAACAGTATACTGTTTTGTGCACGAGTTTACAACCATTGCCAGGGTCAGCCACCTTCATTATTCAACGAAGCATAATCATCATCATCATCAACAACTCATCAACAGCAGCAGCCCATCAGCAGCAGCAAGTTATTTTCCCACACCAACGCGCAACATAAAACCACCACCATCAACATGCAACAATCAAGTGCATTTATATTGTATAGTGTTAGGTAGATTTAGGTATTATCAATTATTATAAAATGAATGTGTTAAGAAATAAATGGGGTTCACTTTGGTTTAGATTCCACTTGGATTTGGTTCTGTACTTATTCTCCTCTACCACTGCTGCCACTCATTATTATCTGCATACACCGTTCTCATTGTTGTTATTTTACTTGCAAGGTTTATCATCGTCATCATCATAATAATAATAATAGAACCTTGTATACAGGGGCATTGAGACACAGCTTTACGTGCTAAGCATGTACAAAACAATTCATAAACTAAGTACAAGAGAAATTAGGAAATAACTTGAGAGGGCTTCTGGCATTTATTTAGGATGGAGGCATAGCTAAAACAAACCAATTTTTTTCACAATAGGGCAACAACGTGTATTTAAATTTCGTAACCTTTATAAACCTTCTTAACAACCGAAATTTTAAAAACATAACTATTTATTTAAACTTTTAAAAATAACTTTTAATTTTATGTCCAACAAGAATATTGGTTCCGTTCTACGTATAACCTCAATTGGAAATCAACTAACGAAACAGGTCATAACCAACAAATTTGTCTGATTTTTACTGAGTAGTCTAACAGAGTAACAAGTATAGTACACACCAAATAAAATTATTTAGACTTTAAAGGAAAAACATAATAATCGATATTATACAAGTAATAATAAATGATGGCCCAAAGAGTAGCGTCAACGCATGAAGTTTCTAACCGAGTTTTTAGCAAGCGAGTAAGTTTCGTTTTGAGCAAAATTCTAGCGGTATCTAAATCGTGTTTTGTGGCTCCCATTAGTTATGATAATCGCAGGCAAATATTTTCGACAACGAAAAAGTTTGAATTTATGGTGTACATAAATTTGATCTTGGGAGTAATCTGGACTGTCATTTCACTGCAAATTATATCCGGTCGCTATAGGAAGAAGGACACGGACAAGTTTTACTTTTCACTTGCCTACTGGATTACATTAGTTTTTGCTATTTTGAACTATTCAATATTGTTTTTTTTTAAGAAAATGATTTGGGAGACGACGAGTGAATTAGAAAAATTTAATTTTATTTCTCTACGTTTCGACTTTAACAAAAGTCCTTTTCAGGAGAAAAGACAAATTATGAACACCAAGAATATTTTATTTTATTTTATTCAATATTGGCTTTCTTCAGCCGCGAGTTGTGTGTGTGAGACAGGAAATATGCTGACTGGTCTTGTGCTACATTTTAAAAGTATATTTTTAAATTTCTTCAAATATTACGTTCTAGAACTTAATTTTTTCCCAGAATTGTTAAAAAATTTACTAAAAATAAATCATTGCTAATTTTTTCAGATAGATATTCACTAAAAATGGAAACGGGCAAGAATAAAACGTTGCGGCTATTGGACATGATAACACCTGTGTACACAGTTGGCGTCATTGCCCTAATTATATGTGTTATAATATTAGGAGTACTCAGATGGCGTGGGATCATATACTTTGGAGCTTTGCTACCACCTTCTTTGGATGTATTAGCAATGGCAGTACTAATTATTGCTTTTCACGCATATATTATGACCGTCTATTTACTAGCAGTAATGATAGCAGGAAATTTTATAATAATTTACTCTTTTTACGTTGCTAACTTTCTCCTTCGCGAAATCCAAGTTGGAAAGAAAATCTACTTTACCAACAGCACTGTACGTAGTCCAGACGGCATACAGCTAGTATACAGGTGTATTCAAATTCTGCATGATAAGGCATTAGTAGATTGTGCTCTGGGAGGTTATTCAGTTTTAGTAAATGGAGTACAAATGGTATGTCAAATTTATATAAATTTAGTACTTTGTAGATATTGGGACACTTTGAGCTTGGTGGCTAAAGCTACTTTGACTATTTTAGAATTTATGGCTTTTGGCATATGGTCAGGGATTTTGCAGTTGGGATGCCTATTTTATGTAAAAGGGGAACGTGTTGTAAAATCTTGGAATAGCTCTTGTTGGAAAACACGTGAGCATGTTAAAGTTCTGCGGAAATTTACTAAATCCTGTAGACCAATACGATTTTGTTACTGGAATCAGTTTGTGGTTGGGCGCGTGTGCGTTTTGAAATTTTTTAAGGGCGTCGTTCGAGGTACTTTTAGGGCTTTAGCGATGACTAAATGACTTGCGCATTTGTATTGGTACAGTTG
>JAHZMT010002460.1:0-52058 GCA_027743785.1 Sinhomidia bicolor
TAGCTGTCTGCTTTGGTCCAATCAAATGGCAGCATTCACGTTCAAAATGAGAAGATTATTAAAGTCTATTCGACGGAAGGACCAGTATTATTATTATTATAAAACGTGGCAATGTTTCATGCAGCAGCAGTATGTCTTGTACATATAAATAATATTAGTGTGCTTATTATTATTATTATTGTTATTACATTTATGCTTATGTAGAAAACAGATAAAATATATTAGATTCTTGTTAAACTTTCACCGTTGTCGCCTTTCCACTTTTTTTCTCTCCAGTAGAAGGAAGTCAATGAAACCAAGAACACATCCTAATGAGTGTATAACTGTATACGGCAACGGATGTCATAAATATCCCCTGATAAATCCAACCCTTAGCTCTTTTCTTGGGTATTTTTATTTACTACTTGTATGTGTAGAACAACCGCTGAGCATATGTGAGTGAGTGAGTGTATTTTTTTTGCTTGTATATGCGTTTTATAGTTTATGAGAGCTTGTTCACCCCACGACAGATAGCCTTTTTCTCTCTCAGTGTTGCCATTGTGTCGTGGGCTTTTTCATCTTTGAAAATAAATTTGGTCAAAAGGAGAAGTTAGATGAAACCAGTTAATCTAAAGAGCGGAAATGACGACTCTTTTCATCACTTTCTTCCCCAAGCAATCAAAAAATCTTTGATCTGCTCTACTGATGCTGCCGTATGAGTAAGTGAGTAAGCCTTCTGTAAATAAATAAATATGACAAGTTGAACTAGGTTCACACACAAAAATAAGTAATAATAATAACAATATTTTTACTCGTATCCGTTTTTTTACGTATCCACAAAAGATGTTGTTTTATTTTTTGTCATATTTTTTATGAAAAAATACCAACTTTTTTTTCTTGCAGTCACATGCTATGCTCACTGAGCTAGTGAGCTTACTTACTACTACACGTAGAGTGCACACATGAAATGAAAAGTTACAGTGCGTATATTTCATTCAGCTTCCCATCATATCAAGAGAAAAAATACGCTACACATATACATGTATATATACCAAATAAGAGACTTCCCTTTGCTGCAGCTTGTTCTGTTGTAACAACAACCGTTGTCGTTGTCGTCGTCGTCAAATTTTCAACTTTTTTTCTTTGCTCGTAGAGTCGTATGTGCATGCAGTCAGTATGTGCACTTGTTATAGTCTCCTTTTATCTGACAGCCTCATCCAACCTGAAAGGAATCTTGATGTTACTTGGCTTCTCCCTTGGGTATATTACTACATGATCATATTGCCGCTGCTTTGCACACACACATGCACACATAATATCTTTATACATTACACCATATTTTTTTCTCTCTCTTCAGTTTCATTCTTGTTGTGCATAAATGGATGAATCAATTTGTTCGTCGTTGTCACATGACTATGTCTATATTATATTCCTATGCGAGTCCCATTTGGAGATTGTTTCTGTGTAAGTCTTTGTTACTGTCTGCTGAAACATATTTTCTCCTATTTTTACTTTTTATTTGATGCACATATATTATATAATAATAATAATATGTGCACGGATTTCCTTGTCTACATGAAATAAGAAAACTCACAAGTGAGAAAAAGTAGCAGCAACAGCAGGCCGAGGGAAAGTGGCAGTGACGACGGCAGAGCAGCACAGCGACACTACCACACTTATAATAAGCAGAGCTGAACAAGGAAAAGACGACACGAGTCAACGTTTTTGAGATCTCACCAGCTTCTTGTGTTGCTGACAGCCAACATCAGCAAATGTTTGACATGAATGAGACGGCTAACGAAACGTTTGTTGTTGGTGCTATTTCGTGGTGTTGGCAGTAGTCATAAAAAGATGAGGGAAAAAATATAAATAATAATAATAGTAGCAGTAGTATATGGATGCGAGAATGAGAAGCAGAGAATCACCACACGTCGATGGCTTGTCCTGCAGCACAGTACATTTTACGCATTGGTAAAATCCCACACTTGTTAAGTGCTGCTGATTATTTCTCACTCACCCAGTCTCTCTGTGTGTGTTTGTGTCTGTGTGGTGGGAAATATGGTGAAAATGATACAGTGTAAATATGAACCTGATGACGCCTACCGTGCTGATACTAGACGAAGTGTTTATGCACGGCTGGTAGCCCAAATGACAGTGACGTTGTCATTCTCACTCTCTGTTATTTTATCACTAGAAAACACCAAACCACACTTATACTCGCATGTTGAGTTTAAAAAAAGTGAAAATAATACGTAATTGATGATGTAAGTGTTAATCGAGATATGTAAACAAAGGAAAATGAGCAGTTGTCGCTTGGCAGCTCGTTAAATAAATAACTGGATGTAAGCGAGAAGAATGGGATGCAGAATTGTCTACTTTTAGGGATTTCTTTTTAATATTATTTTCTGCTTATTTTTTGACATCCCACACATCTGCTGGTTTCATACCAATTTCTCGGTTAAAAAAATGAAATATTTACTCAGTTTGGGTTCTCATCGTGAAAGAAAAATATTTCGACCATAGAGAGAATATAAGAGTGTCATATAAAAATAAATAATAAATAATATGATGATGATAAAGGGCACAGAAGGGCTCTGATAATGGTACGCCTTTGCCTACCTCGCGTCGTGTCGTGTACATAGATTTATCTGGATTTACTTATTTATTTGTCCCCTGCCCTGTGTTTGTTTCCACTCGCCAGTGCACGGCAAAGCCTTGTGGACTTGGAATCTCTCTCACACACACTGAAAGAGAGAATCCGTTTGCTTACTTTGTTACTCTCAATTTCCTTTCTCTGCTTTTCGAGTTCATGGCTATTTTTTCCTTCGCTAGCTTCAACCCCGCTTCAGGTACACGTAGGCATTTTTAAGGAAACATTATGTTTTTCGTGGAACAAGTGACTTGAATGATGTGGATCGCTTTGTTTCCTCTAGGTAGATCCATATAAAAAATACCCTGCTCATGTTATTAGTAGCTATGGGCATATAAATACATACACATTTTAAGCTTGACATTATGACCCAATGGTATGGATATTGACGAAAAAGAAGAAAAAATTCTTTGGAAGGAGAATGCATGTATTCGAACATGCAAGATGATATATTTTTGTTCCCACCTCCACCGCCACTACTATTACTATGAAAACATGTTTGAAAGAAAGAGAAACGAGAGGAGAGGGAAGAAAGATGAAGGCTTAATAGGAGAGAAGATAAATAAGAAAGAGAGAAATTGGACAAAGAGGATAGAATGATGAAAAACAGGATTACGTTGTATCCAGATATCCCATAACTATTATTATTATTATTATTCTCTTCCATGGTTGCAAAGAAAGGAAAGAAAATGCACATCATTACAAAAAACTCCTTTTATGTGATAACTCATGTGTGATGTACCTTAATTGAAGTTGACCTGTGTCGTCTGTAATAATCGTTTGAAACTGTCATTTGGATGGGAAGAAAATATGTTTTGTGACACCCTTTTCTTCGTAGCCCTTTATCTTCCTTTTCTCTCCATTTTAAAGTAATCCTTGTTTTTTTTTTCAAGAAAAAAATTATGGTGGGTCTTTGACCATTGCATTGTCTCATTTTTCTTTTGATAATTTGTCGTATTTAAAGATAAGTTCAGCCTAGACTTTAATATCTTACAGTTGATCTTCTCTGTGGTTGCTCGCACTTTGTAAAGTTTTACGGTTAATCATTTCTATGAAACGAAAATTGAAATATGTAATTAACAGGGCGGATTACAATGCAGAATACACTTGCATCACAATATTTACTAATTTTCCATGAATATTTTATCTAGCTTTTGTTGCAGCAATCAATTAGCCCATTTTTTCTTGCGTGTGAAAAGAATATATGTAGGTATATTCTCAACACATTTTATCAAAAATTTTCCAATTTCCAATGTGATTCTGAGCAATATCCTATACTGCTTGCTCAAATGTTTTTACGCCATTAGTTTAAAACCATTAATAAAATTGACTGTTTTACTTTTTCACTGTGGAATATTGTAGAATAAAATGCTTTAAACTTTTCATTTCAGTATATCATTCAGTGATGTAAGGTAGGTACTAATGAAATTAAGCATGTATACATTTTAGTAAGGATTTTTCGTATTAACGAGAAAATAAAGTTGAAAAGACGATTAAACGCAGTATTAAGTGCTAACAAAGAAGCAGTTTTAGCAGTAAGAACAACAGTTCAACGATGATGCTATCTTTACAGTGAATTTACTCATACCATATAATATCCGTAATACTTGAGAATTTGCGCTTATCTTTAAACACTGTATCCCGGAAACCGTTCTAGCTATGTCTGAACAAAGCTGTGTTGGTTCACAGTTCTCTTCTTCAACATTTGCATGACAACGACAAGAGAATAAAACTAGGATATAGAAAGTCAAAAGGAAGTAGCACGTTAACATTCAAAAACTGCCTGGCATTCTGATAAACCTTAAGGGTTGCTTGGCATTTTGCTAACTTTTAAGGGCTGCCTGACTACTCGTGGTCTTTAGTTGCTATATATTAAGTTTCCACATCTCTAAGCTAAAATGGTTTCTAATGGTACATGGAGGTCCTTAAGGGTTCTTGGACTGAACTGGTAAAAAGCTGTCAGTTACTGTCATGTTTTTTGCTGCAAATATGCAGCAAATTTGAAGGCCATTAGTCAATAATACGTAGATAATTTTAACGTAGTACCTAGTTGAAAATCCATAGGATTTTTGACCTAGGCCTAAGGATATATGCACCAAATTTGAAGTTAATTTGTCCAAGCTTTCAAAAGTTGTACCGCTAACGGCCGGTCGGACAGACTGGCAGGCTAAAATTATAAAGTACGTGATACTTGACAAGGAAAAGGGCAGTTTAAGAAACACATCGGCAAAAGTCAACACCACTGTATATGTATTTAAAGCAATAGTCAGTGACCTTAGGCTAGAAAAACAATGAATACAATGGTCGTTTAAATCCGTTATCAGTTTAAATTTATCAGAGACCAGTTTTCATAATGAATGCTAGACGAAAGCCACCGCCACTGCACTGGCACTTTATTGCATAGGAAAAGTCAGGCTCGGTTGCCTGCATATAGAAAAAAAATATAAATACGCTTATATTTTGCAAATATACAATACCTAAGTTTACAATGCAAGAAAAGGACCAGTGTTGTGCACACTGACCAGAGAGGGATCACGAAAGCGATCATTTCACCTTCACTTCTCTGAGCTCGATCACAGTCAAAATAATTTCATCTTTTCCTCTCCGATCTCGATCACTGTCATGATCATTTTACCTTCATTTCTCCGATCACTTATAACTCCGAAATTTGTGATCGAGATCGGCGATCTGATCGCTGAACAACACTGAAAAGGACAGGCAGTAGCATCAGCAGTTGTTGCGGTGGCACTGATGTCCTCACAATAATTTCTACGTCTATTGTGAATCTCAGTTCTGAGGGAGAACAATGGAGAAAAGTAAATGGAAAGTGACATGGAAAACGTTCCTTGTTCAACTGTGAAGTTTTGGATACCATCCGTACTGCCACTGCTCACTTATGTGCTTATTCAAAATTGTTTTCATTTTCTCGTTCTCTCTCTCTCTCTTCCTTTTCTCTCGTCCACTACTCCTTACTTTACATTCAACTGCAGACATTTTAAAGCAAAGAAACTACAACCATGTACCAGGGTTCAGTAATGGCAGAAATGAGCAGGGATTGGAATTACAGGAGGAAACGAAAAGAATAAAAGGAATGAGAGAGAGAGAGAGAGTAGTAGTAGCAGTGAAAAACGAAACAAATCACATACAATCCTCATTATTCTTTCGTTAGCACGACAAGAGGGAGAAGGAAAGACAACAAATAAAACAGTAGCCTTTACACTTTCCCCTTTCATCTATTTATTTTATGTACCCCTTTTCTCCTTTCCAGTTAGCGCTTTTTATTCTACCACCGCCACCACCACCACTGCGTTACTACACTGGTAGAATTCAGTTAACTACAAACTACTACTGTTTGTATGAATGTAGTAGCAAAAGAATAGGTTTAAAACGCTCATTATTATCGCCCAGCCAAGCTCCACTGTCTCTTTGTAATGTAGTGAGTATAAGTATTACAGGAAAACAAGAGTAGTGAAAGTGAAACTTCTGCTGCTACCAATATCATCATCACCATATGTATGAAAACATGATATTCTACTATTTTATATGGTATTTAAGCTATTATTCCGGTTTAATGTGCACTTTGACATTTTTAAGGGAATTTTACCAGATAAATTGGTAATACTAATAATAAAATAATAATATATTAATATATATAATAGTAATATATTACAAGGAATGCCTACCTACACTCCATAATATTGATTATAAGTAATATGCTTCCAGATTTATGGCGAGGAATTTTGAAAATTTTGAAAAGCACGAAAAATGTTTTGTATTTGGACTTCCTAAGAAAGAAGAAGCTCGGCACCAGGGTTGCTGAGTCTGCTTCTTTTGCTGCTGTTGCTGAACTTGAGGACTTTCTATTAGGTAAACCAGTTGTGAAGCCTATATCTTCTCGTGGCTTGTGGTGGTCGTGGTGATGAGAACAAGGATTGTAAACAACTTTCACTGAAGCAGTGCAGTAGTAGTGTCGTCGTCGTCGTTGGTGGTGGTGGCAGTGGTGGTGTGAGTTAGATGAGCTAAATAGAAATATTGAAAACAAAAGAAAGAAGATGAGTAGAGAAAGGGAGAAAAGCGGTGACGATGAGTTTATACTTGTCTTGAACTTTTTGACTAGCAGTGGCGGCAGCAACAGCAGCAGCAGCAGAGATTTACATCCATTATGAATCCGACAATAGAGATTTATTCTGTGTGCGTTTTCTCGTACTCTGCTTCAGCTGCCATCAATGCTTATCGCTTTCTCTCTGTTTTTCGCTCTCTTTTAACACACACAGCTGAAATGGGAAAGTGAAAGGAAGACAGTAGGATTCTGCAAGTGAGCAGTTAGTTGAACACTTGTGATGTTATGATGCATCCTGTCTGCCGAGAGGAAAGAATAGAATGTGGATGTTGTTGAAATAAAGTAAATAATGATGATGATAATAATAATAATACATTGACATTGGAGGAGAGAGAGAGAGAGAGAAGAAAAATAAAATGTGAAACAAGCAAGACAGTGTGAAAATTGACGAGGAAAAGTATAATAGTTATTATTCATTCTCACATTGCTAAATATTAGTAATAACACAGTGATAACAATAAAGCAAATGACTAGAGCTATTGTTGATTGCGCTGCACTTTGTAAATTGTAAAGAGTATGCGTATTTTGACAGCCGTTGAAAACAGCGTCGGCAGTATTATTTGTTATTATCGCCAGCAGGAGAAATACAATTATTGCTAACATGAGTTTCATGTAAAATAACACCTACTTTCTCCCTTCACATTCTGTTTGCAAACTTTCTTGTAATGTTAGCTTTTACAGGCTTTCGTATCAAACGATCCAAACAAGTTTTAGGTATAATAATTTACAATAGAAACATAAACTGAACGAGATACGTACTGTTTAAATGTCTGTGTACTACGCATTTGCATTTGTTATTTGCAATGCTAATTGACCGTTTTAATGAACTTTTCAACCAATCTCTGACGGGATAAAATGGCAAGAATCAAACGTGTCTAGTAATAGTAAAAACAAGTAAAACTGAACTAGGTATACGCAGACGTATAAGCTCGTTATGTCAAGAAATAATTGGGAAAAGCTTTTGCTTACCCATCATAAAAACATGTATAGAGAATGTTTTTTATTTTACAAATTTGATTAACTCAGAACGAAGCAAGGCTAATTAAAAAGGTGACTGTGACACTGTTATTATACATACATGCACTAATGAATACTTGGCAACGATGATGATGATAATGATAAAAGGTGAATTTAATCAAGCAAAGGGGAAAAGGGATTGTGTGCTGTGAAAATGACTATAAGCAGCCTATGTCTTCAATTCATCTACCCACACACCAAATTAATTTTTTGCTGCTGTGTGTGCTTCTGCTGTTGACGTACAAGGGAATCAAGAGCTAGTTACAGATTAAAAAGCAACTTCCAGTGAAATTAAAAGTATATAAAAATAATAAATAAAAATAATAATGTATCCGATTCCTCATCTTTGCTATTGACAGTTTTCTCAGCAAAAAGAACGTCTCTAGAGGCAAGGTGATCATCACGTAGAACATTTCGTTTTTCTTGGGCTTTTGTAAAAAGTAATAATTGGAGGACTGCTACTACATCTTTTTTCGAGACTCTTGTTGTCGTCATCACCTGCTTCTAAAATCACATTTCTTTCTCCCCTTCTTTTCCCATTTCTTCAATTAATAATGATAATATCATCACTTTTTGACCTTGGGAAAAAGGGTAGTTCTTCACCATTTATTATTATTACACACCTACTCGGAGAAAGTTCAGCCCTCTTAAATATTTGGAAAGGAAATGAGTAAAACATCTGAGTAATCACTTTCAATAATATTATGGTGGTGTGGCAAAGTAAGTAAATATGAGGGCAAGAATAATAACATTTAATTTGCTGCTTAAGCTTTTAACTAGGGAGTGAGCTTGGGTGTGTAACACATGAGAAGAAGCAAGCTAGTAGTAATATCTTGCTTTTGCTGCAACATATCCAGCAAGTCTGTCAGAGTGATGAAAGGAATAAAAGAAAGATGTAATCTCTATATTACACGGTTAGATATATCTATTGAAGCTAGTGGTGATGATGATGATGGTAATATTCATAATAATAATAATATCAATAATAAAAAGAAAATGGCAAGAAGACACACATAGACTTTGCCTCTCCTACTCTCTTTCTCTCCCACAAGGAAATGGACCTCACTTGTTTACTCTGTCGTAGAAGATGGATTGACTGGTTGATAAAGACTGCATTAAGGGACGACTTTCTATTTTTTTTCTCTCTCTCTGAGTAAGAGAAAAACACTAAAGCTTTTCTACTTTAACTCACTTGCAAAATATTATCCTATCTTTCGTGCTTCGCTGAGTTGAATTTTATACACTCGCCCAGTCTACTTCTCTTTCTGTCGGTCTGCATGAGTTGGCTGAGGATGAATTTTATGTGAGTCTAATAGTTTGGTAGAAAAAGAGAAAGGGAAGAAAAAAACCCGAAAGCGGGGAAACGATGAGAACAAAGGAACACGGGAAAAGTAAACAAGGAAACATTTACGACGACGACGACGACGACGACGACTACGACGACTGCTACAACCAAAGAGTATCATTGTTGCTATGGTAGCGACCTATAAAAATAAATGTTTATATTTTATACATGATACAACTTTTTTTGTTTCGAGCATCTACACCAAGTTTGTACACACAGACATAATATTTCATATGAACAATCAAAAAAGTATACAGTTTGTGTTTCAATTTTCATCTTTCATTACATCAACAGCACCACGGTGACTTTCTTTCAAGGGGAACTTGTATTACAGATGGATGAAACCAGTGAAATATAAAGTGGCTTGTGAACGAGACATACGTATTCCCGTTTACTGGTATTCTCCTATTTTTATTATGTTCAACTGTTCAATGTATTGAGATCTTTATCCACCCACGCAGAATGTTCGTCGGTTGCTCTTTTTGTCAATTGGGTTATTTGTTTCGCATAATCTTGTTTAAATGTCTCCCTAATGTGCCATAAAAAAAGGTACAAGCTCGTGCTTTAAACGTGTTGGGGCAAAGTGCTAAAAAACGGACAATGTAATACTTTATTAGACACCTGCAAAACTTTCTATTCAACATAGGTACATGAATTCTTTTTTAATCGTTTTCAGCTGCGAATGTTCCTTCACTTTAACCAAACATTTATTATCATTATTATTACTTTACTTTCCTATTACTCTTGCGGGGGGACGGAAGATGAATAAATAAAATGAATGGGAAGAACAGCGACGAATAATAATAGTAGCAAATGGCAATAATAATAATAGCCTGACTACTTATACACCTACCCATCTAAGTATGTACATCAAAAACTACCAGGCCACCATTTTATTTGACTCTGCAAATTTTCATGCTTTACCACATCTACTTACTTGCGTTCGTTTGCTTGAATTTCACTTGAACATTTTTTTTCTCATATTTTCCATCCAACAATATCTATCAATCTTATAATGACAATAGAAATCGATGATTATGATGATGATAGCAGTAGTGGCTGGTAGTGAGGATGAGGATAGTCATATAACTAGAGATTTCAAAGAGCAAGGCATATCTATCCCTACCACTGTATTATGCACTACTTCCTCTCTTTCCCTCTCTCTCTTTCTCCCTGAGAGAATGAAAGGAATGAGGAAAAAGCAAGGTTTTCATTTCCGCTTCAGTTAAGTTAAACTATTATGCCATAATAATGTACACTGCTCAAAAAGCCATTAGCAATTACTTATCCTTGTCTATAAAGCATTTTCGAGAAAACTATCTTCCAACATTATTATCATCATCATCACCACCATTATTATTATTGTTGAATACACAAAAAAGTCGATGTAGCTTGACGGCAAGCAAGCAAGCACTTTCAATACTTACACATATCTATATCTTGTTGCTACTACTGAAGTTGCATTAAATTTTTCATTGGTTATTAGTATTATTATTTATTTATTATATATTTTATAGTGTAGAAAGTACGCCCCTCCAGCACAGATATACATAATCCGCTACTAATACACTATTTGTATGTAAATAGGGTGGAGTTAAAGTTTTTCTAGTGGTTGAGAACAGTGTTTACAAAATATCCTCAACAGCACATTAATATTGCTAAATACACATTTTCTGCCAATATAACTTTCTTGATGATCATAATAAAAGATCATTTCATCGGGGTCTGTTTACTTCATCCATCCTCCTCCCAGCAAATACAACAACAAGCAACAAAAAAAGTTTACTACTCCTTCATTTTTTTCCTCCTTCGATTAACGTTTCCGTACTTTATGGAACCGGTCATGTGTAAAAATTGGCTGTTATACATGAAGAAAGAAAAGAAGAAAAAAACAGCAGCGCAATTTGATATCAATTTGATACATGTTAACAAATAAAAAAATGGGTAAATAGAGTTTCCTTTCAACTCTCTGCCACTTTTATTTTTTTACAAGAAAAAGTTCATTAAATAGTCGACAACTCCTTCTCAAATTTAAATGGAGAGTTTAGTACTCCATTCCATACTAGTATTAACTGCGTGTATGAATGTATGTGTATATAAGTGATGATTGCACAGAGTTAAAGTATAAAGTTATTAAGCACGTCCTCTACAGATATTATTACTTTTGGGCATCAACAAAGGCACAAATAATAAAAAACGCTATTGATTAATGGAAATTTACGAGCCAACAACAGATGAGAAGAATTGTTATGTGCAAAAATTTATTATTTTTTTATTCCACTGTGGATTTTTGATGACTAGACAAAAATAGCTAGAAGGAGACGAAACAAAAAAACTGAGAGAGAGAGATGGGGGAATAGGAAAAAAAGGGAGGGAAACTTGAATGTCATTTCACTTTTGGCAGGACAGATCAAACTTTGCTTTTAGTTTCCAACTTTCTTAATGAACAGTTGAAAAGAGGGAAAATCAAGTAAGCGTGTTTAATACTGAACGAGTCGTGAATGCAACCTGGCGTAAAAGTGCAAAAGAGGATTTTTTATTTACTGCACAAGAGGATTGTCTAAAAAGACGACGAGTGAGCAGTAGGAAATAGAAAAGGAAATATATTTGGGAGAGCGCAGAAGACGAAGAAGAAGAAATGAAGGAGAAGAAGAAGAATTCTATTTACATTAACCAATAACCCTAGTTGTGTCAGTTCCTATACAAAATATATTACCTAGTTCTCCTCATCTCCACCTTTTATGCTATTCTGCCTGCTGCCTGCAGAAGAAAATAAAGGAAACCACCAGTGAACAATAATAAAAAACGGAGTATTCTTGATGAAACGAGAAGTTTTAAAATGAATTCCCTCTTCTGCATCTCCACCAGCGAAAAATACACAGGCTGCAGTAAACGCAGTTAGCAGTTGTAGCAAGCAGCCGGGATGCCCATGAGAATACAACCTTAATTTTCCTAATTAATACACTTGGAGAAATGCTTGTAACCGTGGTTACAGAGAATAGCAGTAGTAGTAGTAGTACTACTAGTAGTAGTTGTAGTAGAAAAGGCACCACTATACTACCACGCGCAAGTAGTCGAGTAGGTAGGTACACAAAATTTTCTTGGAGTGGATGATTATGTGAATTTTTAACTAGATAAATAGTTGGTCGGGGGATTTTTTTATACATGAAAAGTAATTAAAAGTGTGTTTTCATTTGATAACAGGCAAGAGCAGAAGGACACAGGACGGTTTACGACGACAAATGACAAGTAGTCAGTCAGGGTTTCAGATAAGTACATTATTCAGAAAAGGGGTGCATATCGTATAATCAAAAGCAGTTTTTTTTAAAAAAAAAAGAGAGAAGGATGAGACTTTGTTATCTAGAAAAAAGATTCTTTTGCATTTGTCCGGGCTCAAGAAGAAGAAAAAATTAGGTAGGTATGCTTTATTCTTGGAATAATTTGAGATGAATGAATCATCAAATTTTAAATGGTATTTTTTCATAGTTCTCAGTAGCGTCGTTACTGTAATTAGGTATTATGAAAAAAGACTGGTAGGTACTCCGTGCTGCTGGTGCCCATTTACTAGCCAACTTTTTTAAAAGTAAAAATGAGAATTTCAAGTGTAAAAGTTGCTTTTCTTGCTTTTAAAAGAAAATTTTCAAAACCGCACAACATCTTGTAAAGTATATATAAAGAAACCATAATTTTTACAATGTACCTATACACTTTGCCAAAAAAAGAAAAAATAAAAACGAAAAGGATTTTTGCAAGTTTTACTCGTTAGCTATTGAGCAGTTTTGATTTTTTTACAAAGTGAAATATAAAAAGTGTACAACATGTTTTGAAAGTAAACTTTTTAATGTCAATGCTAATTTTAATTATTTAATTATCCAACAAGCTGGGTCGATTTGAAAAGGTGTTTGAGAAATTTTATAACGGAAAAGTGTAGAAAAAGAAGCGAAAAATGGAGGTAAAAGAGGAAGAAATAATTATCAATAAAGAAATAAAAAATATTCTTTAGAATGGGGGATGGTTTAGAATACTAAAATCACTAGTAGTTTCTTCCCTATGTATATAGAAAATTTTTCGTGGGGAACGCCATTTTTTGTAAGGCAAAGTTTTTTTATTATTAACAGTATTTACTGCAGGATAGAGTCAAAAATTCATGTCAGTCATCATGAAACCCCATGGAATCTACTAGCACACTCACCATCATGTTTTTGCGAGCTCTTACCACTACTGGTAGTCGTAGATAAAATCGACAGAAAAAAAATTCGTTTGCGTTCACGAGAAAAGTGTGCAAGTTTTTATAAAAGGCAAGTTGAAGATTTAACTTGATTCCTTAAAAATAATTACATTATCCACATTTTTTCTGACGAGTCTCCCATGCAACTAACTCAATTTTGGGCTTCTCCCATAAATAGACTTGCCAGAAAGAGAAGAGAGAGAGAGAGAAAAAAGAGAGAAAGATACGCAAGACTTTCTCAAATTGTAAAAGATTCACAACGCTCGCATTATTTACTGTATTTAAGTATGTCTTGTAGTAAAACTAGGACCGGCAATAATAATGAACCTTTTTTTATACTTTTTGTAATGTATTGTGGTGAAAGGAGGAATTTTAAGTACATTCGTGTTAAATACGTATATTTCATTCATTCTGTAGTGTATACCATGTACACAGCACCCATAATCATCAGCCAAACAAAAAAGTTGTTCTTTTTTTCTTGTTTCTCCACGAACATAAAATACATTTACTATAAAATAGCGGTGCATGCAATTCGTGTGTGACAGCAAGATAGAGAGAAAAAAAGAGAGGGCGAAAGAAAGAAAGAACGAACGAAAGCACGCTTAACGTTTCATCTCAGTTTACTAAACAGAGAGAAAGAAAAAGAGAGAAAAAAGGAGAAGAGAAAGTGGAGATCACATGTAAAGCGAATTGTAGTAGAAGCAAGGTAAATTGGTCGTGTTGGTTGTAGGTTGCAGCTTATTTGTCTTTTCAGTCCATGTAGGTTGCAAGTGATGATACCTTAACCAACCAAATGAACGCTTCACCGTATACCAGCCGTAGAAGCAATGTAGAAAGAAAGCAGGCAGTAATAACAGTAGAAGCGTCTCGCTTTGTTCTCTTTTCGAATAAAAGAGAAGGAAAAAACCAGAAGAAGAGGAGAAGGTGGAACTGAAAACGCTTCTGCTGCTGTAGGTTTAGCAAGTACTTTTTGGTCTCTGCTGCTATTATATAGGCATTGTACCTTATTTTCATGCAATTCTAGCAGTCGAAGCAGCGGCGGCCGTGGTTTCTGTAACTGGTAGTACGTACTCTGTTTTTGCGATAATAGTACAAGTAATAGTATGAAGAAGCCCTAGTAGTCCCTGTCTGCCTGTATATTGTAATACCTACGCCGTTAGTTTGTAGCTGGATGATGATGTTGATGATGATGAGAAGGACTACGACGACTAGAAGGAGAATATAGTGGCATGGCATGTGTGCTGTTTCTGCCACCACTCCATCTCCTTCTTTCTCTTTCTCCTATTTTGCTTTCGCCTACTCTGTTTGTCTGAGCTTTCGTCGTCGTCGTAATCATCATCACCATTGGAAATGGAAAAAAGAGAGCTGGCTGAACATGGTTTGAATATAGGAAAATGGTTAAGGCTGCCTCTGCTTCAGCTGCTGCTGCCTTCCGTGTTCATGTGCTGCCCTGTACTTGTATACACTACATGCTTTTGTTCCATGTACATTTACCAGCTTTGTAAAAAGCAGTAGCTAAAGTTGATGCATGGGGAAAGTAAGTATTTCTTGGCTGTGGTATCTGCAGCAGCAAAAGCTACAATAGTAACGGCAGGGAGAGCTTTCCTTGTTTTCTCGCTGTTTTTCAACTACACAAGGTACGTATTGTGCATGTCTTGTTCGTGTGTGGAAAGTCAGTCGGTTTTTTCACTTTCTCCAAACTCGCTGCTCGTCACCCGTTTTGCTCTCGGTTTGCTTGTTTTTTTTAGAAAAATAAGAAACCTGGAAAGGACAGAAATTTTACAAAGATTTCTTGTGGAAACCGTGAAGAAAATGCAATTTCTCTTGTAGTATTTTTTAAAACTTTTTTCTTGTTTGTGTTTCGGAAGGGAGTCAAAACAAATATATAATATAGGCAGAGAAGAAGAACAAGCTCATTGGGAATCCCGCGTTGTCGGTGTGTTTATACACGGTAAGGTAATCCACAAATCTATATATAAATATTACCATTGTTTATTTATTTTTATCTGCTTTCTCACCATGCAATGCATTTTTTATTATGTACTTTTGTGTCGGCGTTTTTTTCTCTTACTTAAAAAGTTGGTTATGTATCCATGCAGTGAATATAAAAACGTATTTTCAATTTGCGTTGGAATTGTTTTCTGTTGAATATTGTGCCCATTCTGACTCAATCTCTTTTTCTTGGCTTTGGTTACAGAAGAAGCTGAATGCAGAAAGGCTTCATCACACAAAATAGATATCATCTTAAACTTTTAACAACTGGGATATTGTCGGCGAGAAGGAGATTCGTCTAAAAATGGTAGGTTTGCTGGTTTTTCTACATATGCTAAAATGCCATTTTATAAATTCTGCTTGTATTGCCACCTTCAGCATACATTTTTATTATTTATAAAAATAAATATATTCAATGCAAGTTCATAAGTTGCGGGAGTCTTTTCTTTTAAAAAAAAGTTGGAAAAGCATTAGATAAAATTTGAGCCATGAATTGGCATGGTAAACACGAATTTTTGTCCTTGCCTATTGACTACATATACAACATACGTATACGCTTAATAAATGCTTAATGTTTTCATTCATGTTATTTTGATTTATGGGCATGTGATATGTTTAGTAAAGTGTAAAACTAGCAGCAAGTTGGATGCAGAGAAAAAGAAAAGAAAAAAGAGCAGAGATTGGACAGAAAATGAATAAAGCAGGAGAAATTTCTGCCATCAATCATCATTAAGTGCACAGTATTCTCTTGGCTAATATTTAAGCAGACTAGTGCATATTTTATTTTTTTGAATTTTACGCAAAGTTGAACCTTTAGAAAAAGTTAAAAACTAGCCATTGTGGAGGTGAATAGAAGAATAATAATATTATATTTTAAAAAAGTAAGTCCGTCCGAGATATGAAGTTTTTTAGTCAAAGAAATCGGACCTACTTGTAGGTATGTACCTACTTACTACATGTATGCGTGGGTGCTTTTGTATTTGCTTAATGAAACCAGTTAGTATGGTCGAGTAGCAGCATGATCATCACCATCATCATGACGGTAATGATAAGTCCCTTTTTCAGATCCCATGTATCACGTGCTCATGAATATTGCATGGTTTCACTGATCGGAACATACATCAATATAATGTATAATCCCAGTTTAATGGCATGGCATGCTAGTGTACGCAATGTGGAATAATAAGCAGTAGGATTCTGCATATCTAAAAGGGATAAATATCATCATTTATAGCTAAAAGTAACTAGAAGGGTACTCAATGAGAACAAGAAATCTTTTCAATGTCTGTTTTAGCAGAGATTTACTTCCGTAATAGAAGATTGTAAAATGACTAGGGTCATATTGGACCCGTTCCAAATCTACATTTTCCCAGGTTATCTATTGCTCAACTATTCCAGTAGTAGAGCATTTCCACTCGTCATCGTGGTGTTGGTAGCCATGCATCGCTGATTATGGGTATTTACTAGCTATGCCACTACTACTACTACTACTACAACGATGCAACATTTTTTTCATAAAAAGAAAGAAGCTTCTAAATCTTGCACAAATAATGGCTTATTCATGAAGCATCTCGTTTTTTTACGCCAGCTAAAAATATTGTTAGTTCGGATGCATATTAGGCAAATGCTGCTGGAAATATGCGCGCCGATTCTACTAAAATCAGAGTAAGTAGTAGTAATAGTAATGCATGTAACTGGTTTTTTTGTTTCTCTCGAGGAACCATCATGACGGAATGATTTTGCATGATAAAACAGGAAACCAGTAGGAAGCAGAAAAAGGGAAGAGAGTTACTGCTGTTGCTGCTGCCTGCTTTTTTCATTCATTCGTTCTTTCATTCAGCCAGCACATATTTAAACCCTTTTACGTCCTCATCGTCATGAACAAACACTAGCCACCACCGAGAGAGAACGTGTATGCAAATATATATACATATATATATGTATATATTATCCTCCTACACAAGGACACAATCATCTTTCTCCCACTACTACTACTACTCATTCCTCTCTGCTCTCTCTTTTTTGTACCTCTCTCTTGTGATTTATCACAAAATGTTAGAAGAGTAAACATATGTTGCGCAAAAAACATGGCGATTTTTTATGGTTTATTTATTAGGGTAACGAACAGAGGGACAGTGTGTTCGATCAGGTGAAATCACTGCTGAAATGAGCCTTAAACAATGCTCCATAGTAGACTTGCATGATGTAGGCATCGTAAATAATAAGCGTATTTTCCACTCTATAGATTCGAGATTTTGTAAGGATATTAAATGATGATGATGACGATAGTTAATGATAGGAATTGTATAATATCCAAATAGATATAATAGGTAATATGAATTTTCTTTTTTTATGTTACAGTACGGCTTCGTCAATTACGCTTTGGAACTTTTGGTGCTCCGGAACTTTGGAGAGGAAACATGGGAAGCTATCAAGTAAGTTTTAGATTTGACGATGATAATGACGATTTTTCCAATGACAATAATTTCGAAATGAGAACAAATTCTCAACCGGTGCTCATTCCTTGCATAACCCTTTATTTCTCATTAGCATACTCACAAGGCTCCATACTTACATTAATGACAATATTATTACATCTGGTCCAATATAGGCGTAGCACAGAGTCATAATAGCAATAAGTATTATATTATGAAAGATGCTTAGTTAGCATTCCAACTCTAAAAAGATGTAATAATGTCTGTCTTGATGATGAGAAAAAGTAATTTCTTGTTTGAGATTACTTCATTTATTTGACGGATGGCACGCAATCGGAAAAGCCAATTTCATTTGACTTGCGAATCTTTCTCCCTCTCTTTCTCTTTTCCAGCATTTCTTATAATTGCTTTACAATTATCCACGTTGACTACATTGAAACATTGAAGCAATAATAATAATAATAAAAAGACTGACTGTCTGGAAAATGGAGGGTTGAAGAAGGAAATGATTTTGAATTATTTCCATAAAACTGTTGATACTTTTTTTCTGTTGCGACAGCACACAGGAAAATTACCCTTTTCAATTTCATTCATTGGCAAATTGTGTCTGTGTACACATATGTATTTAAAGTATGCAAACGCTGTTTTCAATATACAATGAAAATAATAATAATAACGTGACTAGACAAAATTCACATGAATTCCAGCTCATGTAATAATATTGTTTCAATGAACTACCCAATATTTTTTTGTTATGTAACGCTATGAACGAGCCACCAAGTGAAAAAATCAATTGGTTGGAAAACATTGGCTGATTAGCTTTGAGATTTGAAAGCTCTGTTATGAGACCTGCTCCCACACACACACACACCCAGTTGGACTAGATAGAGTCACTTGTTTTTTTGTTGTTGGGAAATAGGTATAACTTGACTTTTAAAGACTTACAATGTTTTGTTTGCATTCCTTGCTGATATGGTGTGTACCTATTGAAGTATACTTGTACTATCTCACCAATTTCACTGTCCAATCCTCTGGAATGGTCTTTCATTTTCTCAGTGCTGTGAACCAAATAAAACCACATGAGTAATGAAAAAATACTCTTGCCTACATAATATTTACAGACAACAAGGTAGTAAACTCGGGTTTTCAGAGTTATCATACTCGTTTCATTATTACTTTTCCTCGGAATAGTGCAATTTTCTCTGTTTTCCTTAGCCATTTTCAAGGATGCGATTCTGCACAATTTCATTAGTTTTGTAATGGATTGCCGTCGCAGGTTGCTGATCCACATTTATTTGCCAATAAATAAAATATATTACGCCAAAAGTCAAATCAATGTTACAAGCAATTCAAAAAGTAAATTAGAAATGCCTACGGCGCTCATGATTACAATAATGAATACATATTGTTTTTTATGTTGATCTACCCAAAAAAGCACAATATATTTGGGAATAACGAGTCAAGTGAAATTACAAAAACATGGAGTAGAGAAGAATAACGCTTAAAAATAACAAAATAAAAGCATTGTTTTAAATAAAGTAATTTTAGCTTGACATAAAAACGTTACGGCATCAATGCTTGTAAATCACAAAAACAAGTAATGATGATGGGCGGAGAAAGCAAAACACTAGCGTACATTAGCAACCCAGCATTACAGTACCCCAACAACATCCTGTTTTCCCCCAGTATCCAAGCTTCCTGTTTTTTAAAGAATTGTTTTAACAAACAAGATGAAACACGAAAGCGTAGAGACATGACATGATTAAGCCAAAAATATCTTTAAACGAACGGAAGTGTACTTGTGTGAGTATAAAAGTGTGACATGGCACTTGAAGATATATTGAGAAATGGCAGTTGAAGGTGCATGTGTACATTTTTTATTATTCGCGTGTATTTTACATCTATTTTAACCACGTCTTTAAACTGGAGTTTTAACGGAGCCTTGGGGATCCACCATGCAATATATAAGTAGTGTGTACCTACGCACTTCATCCCAAGACGTCTCTAACTTTGCAATCTAATAAACAAGCCAAAGAAACAAGTTTACGTCCAAGTGAGCGTACAGAAAATGAAAATGAGGAAACATGGTTGAGGCACGTCGACGAGATAAAAAAAATTCAAATTATATATTGTACGATCCTTTTTTTATCTTTTGATATAGATATTGCAGACAGGCAATAATAAGTATGTACAGGTATTTTGTAGAAAAAGGGAAGAAATTCATAGACGTAAACAATTCAATAAGCTACACGTATGTACATATGTAATGCATGTTGTATGAGGATTGTAAAAAAATGTAACTAGAAACATGAGTAAACAGGAAGAGATTGGGATTAGGTTACTCAAAGAGGAAAAAATAATATGGAGGACAAAATGGAAGTAAAGCAGCAAATACCTAGTTGAATAAGCACAGTTCACACTGAGAAATGCTCGGCTGGATGTTAAAATGCTAACCTGAGCATAACTGCTTTACACTGTATTCCCGAGGAAAGAGTGAGTAAAAATACCTTTGAAATAGTACGTATACGTACTTTTTCAAAAGAAGAAGAATACATGATGGTTAGGTGTGCAACCTCACAGCTAACAAGAAAAATAAACAAGCAGAAAGGACGAAAAAAATATAAGTAGAAGCAATTGTAAGAATGTATACTTAACCTCTGGCTTATGTACTACTACTACCATGAGCACAGTATAAGGCATTTAATGATATTGTCACTTTCTTTTTCCTTTTCACTTTTACCTTATTGACAAGCTGTTGCGTTATCATAATAGAATTACATACATATAACCAAACCCTGCCATGAAGAGAAAAAAATGTATACTTTTTAATAAGGTGATTTCTTAGAAAAATTTGAAATTTGAGTGCACAAAGTAAAGAAATCACAATAATAAGTTATACAAATACTTGCTGATACATATAATGGGGTGTACTTGTACAGTATAGACTACCACGCTCCTACAATTATTGAAATTGAAATTTGACAGAGAAAAAGATTTATTTCACTATTAAAAAGTAGCGGCTTTCAAAGCCAAGAAAATGGCATTTTATTTGCCTCCTTGGCATGTGATAGCTATGTATTGGATGATGACGATGATGATACGGTCACAGGTTGGCAATTCGTCCATTTCCCCATCATCTCATCACACACGTGTGGTGTGTGCCTGGGTTGGTTGATGCAAGGTAACTTTAGTTTCTATACTTTTTCTCTCTTCTGATCACACGCACATCTCACTCAAGTCTTCAACTTAATAGCTGAACTCGACTGACTGACTGAGTTATCTAACAAGTACTCAGAAAAATGATTTTGCGGTGACTACTACTACTGAGCAAACACTTTCCGAGGAACGTTGAAAATACGTTAAAAGGAAAGAAAAACATGCTGAGGGGAAAAAGAGAAACGTAGCAAAGATAAAATAGGAGTAGCGTAACCGCTTACAGATGGACTTACCTCTTATCTATATAAATGGTGTTCTGGCTATGTCCCAAAATTTAATGAATTCCTTGATCCTCTCAGCTAAATTCTTCTTTTTTTATACCCAACAGGAAAGAGGCGGATGTCATCATGGATGGTCAATTTCTGGTTCGGCAAATTTATGAAGATGAAATAACCTACAACATTGTTGGTGCTGCGGAGAAAGTTCTCAGTAAGTTTAGTTTGGTAATGATTTTTTCAAAGGAAAATAACTCCTTTCTACAGTTCTTTCATTTCATGTCTTAAAAACCTATTTCGATAATAAAACAACGGAGTAAATGAAACGAAAAAGATTCAATGCCTTGTGTATACAAGCATTATGATGATAATAATAAAATATTTTGTGGCACATTCTATATAAAGTCGTTAAGATATTTTTCCTCGTTCACTTAGTTCATAATAAATCCGGAAAAACTAGCGTGTAGTAAAGTAGCGAAAGCAATACCAAACTCATTAGGAAATTTTGTGGTTTCAATTGAAGCTGTTGGATTGTCAGATTGTGCTAGTTGTGTTTCCCGAAAAGACTGACAGACAGTAATGAAATTCATTATAGTATGGTTTCCGCTTATTGATAATAACAAGATGTTATAATCTACCGTCAGAAAGAAAACAATCCAACAAGTTATCAGTGTAGGCCTTACATAGCTTGTAGAGACCACTGTAATAATAATAATAATTTATGTACATATATACATATACACATTTTCGTTCTATCACAACTTTTGTTGGGAATATACATACATGTCCTGGTAAAAGCATAACACATACTTTTTTACTTATAAGTAATATTTATTTGATTTTTGATTTGTTCTATTTTTTTCATCATCACTCCGCATTGCTGTGAAAAGAAATGCCAGCAAGTACGATTCTGGAACTCTTTGGAAAAATGTTCTTCGAGTTTTGTGTTGAATCAGGATACGATCGAATACTCCAAGTGCTCGGTGCTACCCCACGGGATTTCCTCCAAGTAAGTAATTCTTCCGTTTCTTCTTCTCCCTGTCCCTCCAATCAGACGAACAATGCTCATCTTTCATCTAAATTAATTAACCACCAGTCAGTCATTCCCAATTCTTTATCTCGTTTGTAATTTAGCCTTGTAGGGGAAAAAAGAAAAGAGAATGAACAAAAGCATCAGGAAGCGCAGTAACCGTATAGACAGACAGAACACTCAAGAATGAGAGAAAGGAAGAGAGAGAGAGAGAGAGAGGGATCAAAAAATATTATAACTCAACGATAATGTCTTTGCTTTCCAAGTATTTCTTTATCTATCTTTCTATCTGACTGATACTACATTATTATTGAGGAATACATATATTGGACAAGAACACATGCAACTGTCAATATTATTAAGGCAAGAACAGTGAATAGGGTAGGAAGCTGAATCAAATCTGAGTATAATTGCCTACCTACAGTGTGGTTTTTGAATTCACTGATTGTGAGTGAGAAAATTGAATGAAGCCTCCCTGTTCCATTTAATCTAATAGCTATACAATGGTCATCATTGTAGCAGTGGTTAGAAGCAGTAGTAGATCGGATTAAAATTACAAAATGTACTTCTGCCAGTTTCATTTTCTTCATTTTCCTATGAAAACCATCAGTAGTAGTAGTACTAGTAGTTCCAGTAATAGAGAGTAGGCTGCCAACGTCTTTCAAAGGGCTTGGTATATAGATATTACTTGCCCTTTGTTTTAGTTTTGCTCAGCTATAAACTTTGTTTTATGGCTGTAATGAAATGGAATGAAATTAAAGATGGAATAATTGTAATAAGAAGTACATTAAGCCTTTTGCAACAGTAATAATAAAGTAGTATTATTATTATTATATTCATCCAATTCTTTCAAGTTTTATACGAAAAACCATTTTATAGTAAACTTCTTTCATTTTGGCAAAATACTCCAACCTAAATACAAACTTTTGTTTATTCATATCTAGTAATTAAAAACTTTTGTTTTTCGAATTCAATTACATGCCTTTCTCTATTGCCTACCATGGCCTAATTCTCTTTTTCAAACAGATTTGCTTACTGCAATCAACTACTTCGCTTATTGTACCTTTTTGCTCATTTCCTCGTAGAGAGTGAATTATATTTTTCTTTTACTCTTACAACAATAACATTAGTCTATTTTCTTGTTCCAATGAAACAATAAAAGGGAACCAGTCAAAAACCTTCTTCCTAAATGATGAATATGATTGATGATAATGATGATACATGTATTCCCTATCATAGTACTAATTTGGCGAATTAACCACTAATTGTAAGTACACTAATAAAAGGGCGTCGACAAAACACTACAAGCACACGTGCCAGCAACCTACATTCTTAGCAATGAATGACCATTTTATTTAAGTACAAATGCAATGAGCAACTTTTATTCAAATGTCTGCGTCTGTCTGTCTTTTTATAGACCATTATATGTATACATGTATTATGTTCTTTTGTGTTGTGGTGACTGTATTAGGGTTGCAAAGAATACAGGGTGATGGCAGTAAGCACAAGATATGGTCTGAAACAATGACTTGCAGTGTTAAAAGTGATTATACGACTAGTTTTCAGGGTAACATGACGATTTTGCATACAGTATAATGTGTAATCCAGGCACTCATACAAAAGTTATCTTTTTCTAACCAATGTGCAATTTCGAAGATCATGCATCACTAGCCAAACCCAAAATTACTCAGGCCTCATTAAGAAAAATCAGAGCTTGTTATCTGCCACAGTTACGACAAAAGAAAAAAATAACGACAATTTTTTGTTCATATACAACAATAAATCTTATCCTATCTTATAGAAGATACAGATAATAGATAACTACTGATTTTAATGCAGATAAAAAACAAAATAAAGATAATTGAGAACTCAGGCTTCCGATAAAAGATAAAATAACAGATAATTCCAATTTTTGGCTCAGATAAAGATAAGGTAGAAAACAATCGATTATCAGTAAAAAAAAGTCGAAATATATTTTCAATTTTGCAATTTGTTACACAGAATCAGAATAATTCATGATTAAATGTACAAAAATACACATTTCTAATGCATTTTAAAATTAGAAACCGCTATTGTTTAAATAAAATGCCAATGAACTTTTTAGCATATAATAGGTGAAGATAGGAGACAATCAAGAATCTTGATTCATGATAAATCTTCAGATAAAGAAAGCAGATAATGGAAAGGAAATCTGCAGAAAACGAATAAAAATAACAGATAATGAAAATTAAATCTGTAAAAAAGGATAAAAATAACAGATAATGATGGTAAACTCGGCAGATAAAGGATGATTATCTTGTCTGTATCTTTTATCTTATCTTTATCATTTTTGGTAAAGAGAACAAGCTTTGAAGAAAATACAGCATATCGTACTTTTCGAGTCACCGAATCAAAGATTAATTACGAAAATTATGACGAGCTTAACTTACCAGTACGGTTATTGCTAGACTTGGTAGTCTGCTAGTATCCCATGTATCAGCTATGTATTTTTGTACCGTTGAACCAATAAAACACATAAAATAAAGAATCAAAATTTGGAAATAAATTGGAAAATGTAAAATTTGAATGATAAAGCGAAAAGGCAATTTCATAGATTTGAAGAAGTACTTCTACCTTTAGTCATGATAAGATGACATGCATTGAAAGTCTGGTATCCTTTGTAAAAAGCTGCGGAAGTCAGCCCATTACAAGAAAACAAAGCAAGCGTCTTGACTTTTAACTAGTCGGGCTTCTGACTAGACATCTAATCAAAATATGTATACCTATAAAGTAATGTTTTTGGTTTTATAGGCATGAATATCAAAAATTAAACGACGTACATAAAACATAGATTGTAACCTGTAAACTAGTTAGATAGATGTAAGGTACCAAGGTTTAAAACAACACACTTATTGTTCATGTATGGTATAAGTTACTTATACTTTGTAACATGCTTTTTACTATATACTTTGTACTTTAAGACATAGTAGAATGCACTAGTATAGATAGAATACACTGGGCAATATTTAGCAATAAGTAGTGTATGGACTTATAGGTTGTACTTTATACAATGTAAAAGTATTCAGCTGTATACGTAAAATACATCTGGTTTGACAAACATGATTTGACATGTACGACATGATTTTCGTAGTTGCATAACAAGGTTGTAGCTTTAGCATACTTCAAAGACATGCTGCAATAACAGCAAAGCACACCGGGTTTGAGACAATGAAGATTTTCATTTGCTGACTTTTACGTGTTAGTAATTGTGAGTGTAGGAAGATGTAGATTGTAACTTGTAGCTCAAAAGTATGCAAGAATGAAAACAGGGCACAATTGATTTGAGATATAATGGGAATGCATAAGGAACATGCAGATTGTAACTTATAGCTTAAAAGTATGGAAAAATAAAATTAAGGTACCTGGTTTTAGATATTTTCGTACCGGATTAACTTTATAAAGAGAGTGAATTGACGCTAAGCCGCAGCAGTTTCAGTAACTACTCGCATGCAAAAAGATTATGGCTTATAGACAAGTGTAGCAATTCATATCACTCTACAACTCCCAACTAACCAGTGAAAAGTGTAGTCAAGTTTAACATTGGCAGCTTACGCTTGTAAAGTCAAATATTACACGACACTTTTTAGATAATTGCCCATAACTATATCCTGTAATATTAAAGAGTTAGTAAAAGTAGAAAATACGGTGTTTGAGACAAAATATGATTAAGTGAGGTTCTCATTGTAACTTATAGTCTAAAAGCATTCAAAAATAAAAGTTGAGTACACTGGGTTAGAGACATAATGGAAATGAAGAAGTAACATTACAACGTCTAGTTCAAAAGTATGCTATAATAATATCAGTGTACCTGGTTTGAGATATTTTTGTATCGGATTAATTTTACAAAGAAAGTGAGTTGACACTAAGCCGCAGCAGTCAGAAACAGAAACTACTGACATCGGAAAATATACACGGCTTATTAACATGTATAAATGTAACAATTCGAAATTGCCGCTTACATTTGTAATATCACACTATGTTTTTTTCGATAATTACCCACAATTGTATCTTGTAATATTAAAAAGTTAGGAAAAGTAAAAAACACAGTGTTTGAGACAAAATATTAATGAGTAAGGTTCTCATTGGCTGAAATCTTGTTATTGAGAATGTAGACGGTAACTTATAGTCCAGAAGTATGAAAAAATAAAATTAAGGTACCTGGTTTGAGATATTTTGGTGCCGTTTTAATTATACAAAAATAGTAAGATTACACTAAGCCGAAGCAGTTCCAGGAACTACTCACATCCAAAACCATTTATGGCTTAAAGGCATATATAGCAATTCGTATGACTCTACAACTGCCAACTATCTAGTATAAAAGTGTAGTCCGGCATAGCAAATTGTCGAAATGGCATCTTACTTCACTGAAAATACTACACTATACTTGTTTCCGATTTGTAACTATAACTGTGTTCTGTAATATAAAAACAGAGTTGGTAAAGGTAGAAAATAGTGGGTTTGAGAGATAATATGAATGGATGAGATTCTCATTGGCTGACACTAAAAGTAATGGTAAGTGTAACCAACATGTAGATTGTAACTTGTAGTCTAAAAGCTTGCAAGAATAAACGTTGGGCACGCTGGGTTTGAGACAATTGGAATGAATAAAGAGCATGTAGGTTGTAATGAGTAGTTGCTTGTTTTTTTATTACAACCTAGAACTCTTTCCAGTTATCTTATACCAGAGTTAGTAAAAGTAGAAAACACTGGGTTTGAGACTGACACTACGTATGAACTAGTAGATGTAGTTAGAGTGCTCTTGGCTTGAGGCAATAGGAATATAAGATTTTGATTGACTTACTTTTAATAATGGTAAAAGAATAAACTGTTTGCTGGATTTTGTACCAGATTTAATTTCGCAAAGTAATGAGTTTACTGTGAACTGCATCAATTAAATGAAGTACTGACATCAACACGTATTTAGGGCTTCAAGATTTGTCGAATAGCAATTCCAGAGTGTTCATTAACATTTTTCAAGTCAGAAAGATAGTCTAGTTTGGCACGTCACACTTCGAATCAGTAACGTACGCGTAAAAATGTTATGCTATTCAAAAATAGGATTTCCTATCAAACATTTTTCACTGAACAAGAAATAACTTTATAGCAATAACTGATGACCCGACTTTATTTGCGATTATCCTTCAGAATAGTTAATCTTCAAAGTAGACAAAAATTAAGTAGCTTTTTGAGCTTGAGTTAAGGTCGTTTCCGGTCAAAAACCTGGCAAGGCTATGTATGTAAATAAGAATATGCCTTTCATTTTGTGGCAAAAGTAATGTCAAAAAAGAAGAAATGAAGTACAACTTGTAACCTAAAAATATGCACGGTTAAAACTAATATATTACTTTGAAAGAAACCAAAAACACTACAGTTTATATTTTATTTTAAACGGTTAGTAAGGATCTATACAAAATGAATCGGATTGTAAGACGTTACTTTAAATGAAAATACAAAAATATGCCAACAAAATTTGCTGTGCTGGTATTTGCACCTTTTGTATAATGGATTGTCAGGTTACCGATTTTGTTGAAACGGAAGTGCTTACTAATTTCCAGTAAACAGCCTCTTGAGAGAGTAATTACTTTAATATTTATTCTGTACTCCGTTTCTAATTTTCTAATGAACATTAGTAGGAAAAGCTTCTTTTCCAGACGGGATCAGATCGGATATTTTGTAATGCTCTCCTATTCATCTCACAAGAACCTTATATTATGACTATATTAAAGTAGTTACTTCAAAAGAGAGGAACAGTCATTTGTTACTTAAGTAATATACAAGACAAAAGTAAATAAGAAGATTATTTCAACTCTTACATTTTCTAGTACAAAACAAGCACTATACTTGTTCATATTTACATGGTATTATTGAGGCAAGGATTTAAATATGGACATACAGTCTGAGGGCGGAATTGAGAAGCCTTTCCTCTAATTTATTGCCTCTCGCTTAATTTACTTAATTGTCAATTGTCAAGGACTTTCCAGCTTACTCGTAAACAGAACAACTACCTCTCATCCTACTTCAACGCTGGTTCCGAGTGAACAGTGGATGATGTTGAATACACTTAATTATCATACGATCTTCTTCTTTGGCCATGTTTCCGAATATAGTAGCACATGATATTATTAATAAGGAAACAATAATATTAAATTAATAATGCCCCCACCAGCAGTAACCTTTTGTTGTTTTATTAATGACACGATTTTTGAATTTTCATAACCTGCCAACAAGCAAATAATATTATACGTAGAATAAATGGCAGCATCGACGAATCAATACACACATATTTCTTTCTTTTTAATATTATCGTCTTTTGTTGTTGTGCTGGCCAACAACAAAAAAGAGATTCTCTAGAAATGAACTGACCTCGTTTCACTGAACACGGACGACGATTTCTCGTTTGATTACAGAATCTGGATGCTCTTCACGATCACTTGGCGACAATCTACCCAGGAATGCGCGCACCCTCTTTCCGCTGTACAGTTCGTCCCGAGGATGGGGCACTGATTCTCCATTACTATTCCGACAGACCAGGTCTAGAGCACATCGTGATTGGCATCGTTAAGGTACGCGACTCATGGACGGGAACAGCTTTTTACATCATTAGTGCATTCAAGCAAGAAACCATATATACCTATTCTATACATTTTTTTCCTTCTCCTTACCTCACCTCGCACAATTAAAATAGATAGGGAGAGAAAGGACCATCTAACTAAAGCATGCACACAGGGAGACATGAGACAGGAGAAGGTTAGATAAAAGAAAGAAAATATTTCTCACCATTTCACTATGGAATCCGACTTGAGTGAGTGAATGAGTTCACTATACATTCCTTTCTCTTTCCTGGCTCACCTGCACTTTGCTAACTTTCTTTCCTTGTTCTTTTCTCCTTCCTTTCTCCCTCTCTCCCGTCAATAAACATCAGTGAAATTGCCATGATAAACGTAAAAAAGGAAGGGGCGTTGTAAACACATTGGCATTATTATTATTATTATTATTGTACAAGGATATATAAATACAATAGTTGGGCAAATATATACACGTTCCAAATTTACTTTTCCAAATGTGAAGAAGGCACTTGTGAAGAAAATTGATTTTGAAACGGGTTTACTGCTTCGAGGTTCACAATGATCAGAGGATATCCTTCTTCTAAATTTCCATAAACATGTACATTCCTATCCTAGTGAGGTTTCATTTGGGGGAAAAATGTCAAAAAAATTTCTTGAATTTTTGTGGTGCAACCAAATTACAAGTAATTCGCATTCCAGATCCGGATACTTAAAAGGAGATTTATTGATATACAGAAATAGATGCCTCTCTGTTTATGCTTGATGATTGGTTTGATTATTTTGATGCTCCTTAACTTATTTTGGTGCTCAGAAAAATGGGTTTTGAGAAAAGTAAATTTCATGTTTAATAATAACAATAATAGCCTTCATATGGTTGGGCTGTATCTATTTAGTATTCCATCATAAAGACATAGCCTGTAAATATTTACATTCAATACTTGTCCTGTTACTAATATAAGCAACATCCTCTTATGCAAGGTGACGGTGTGAAGTGGTCAAAATTCAATTTTGTGATTTTTGAGATCACGTATTATGCAGATCACGTCTGTAATAGTATGCTTACTTTAAAATATGACTGACTGACGGAGATTTGTTCAATTGTGTAATATTCAGTATCAAACTCCGTATGTAATAATATTCATGATGAGCATGTTATATAGCTAGTTCTGCTACAAAAAAATGCTTCCCAATTGCCACGGTATGACACTACAAGACTAACAAAAAATAAGATTATTCCTTGCAAAGGCAACGTATAGAAAAAAAGGAATGACGAATGGGAGAGAAAGTATAGGATTGATAAAAAAAGCATTTTCCAATAATGTATGTTAACCAGTGCAATACGATTTTTTGCCTGATCCTTTCTCTGAGGACGATAGGATATAAAACGGGGAACAAGCAGTTAGTTCATTCTAGTGAGAACAGCGTGTCTCATGCATGCATGAAGAAGTGTTAGGAAATAAATTTTCATCATTTTTTTCTCACTTTCTGTCTATATCTCTTCTTTCCAATTCACACCATTTTCACTTTATCTGAATACAATAATCCTTGTGCACTTAGCTTCTACTAGCACTTTTCTACTGCTACATCTGTCAAAGGATAGTCATGACCAGTGTCATAGGGAATGCTGATGTAGTGCAAGATGATGATGATGATGATCAGAGAGGATTCGCAACTCAATCACTTTTTATAAGTATCAATAAGTAGATTTTTCTTCTTCAGAGCATATACAGGGACGTAATATACTGCACACACACTGAATAAAATCCTTTTGCCTTTTTTCTGTGCGATGGAAGAACATCGTCATGCTAGAATTCAAGTAGATTTTGAAAAAAGGAAAGACTATTTTTTTTATATAGAACGTACGTATGTGCCCATTGTACTTGAGAACAACCACCCTGACTACATGTGTGTGTTTTTTACAATAGTACGAAGGGAAAAGGCGCACTTGAACGCACCATTTTTTGCCAGTGGTAATATTTATGCTGGCTTAGCTAACTGACGCTTTAACGGACAAAAGATGGTACAAAAATGGTATCTTGTCATAACGGAAGTATTTGAATCAAGAAATTTTGCTGAAGTTGCAATCATCATTGCAACGAGGCAACAAAGCATAATAGTAGGATACAAGATGGGAAGATTACTATGCACATTTGGATTTACCCTCTCTATGCAAAAGGTACAGAGAGAAAGAGAGGTTGCTCAAAAACTCGGATGTAAGTATACGAAAGGAAATCCAAATAGGTATCATGCCTTGTCACATAGGTTACAAAAACCTTTTAGATCGCAGAATAATAATGTTTTATGTTAAACCTTCAAAATATAAATTACATATTTCTCCTGGAGCAGAGAATCGCCCAGCTTGTTATGTAAGGTTACGTTCTTTCTATAAAACATTGTGCAGCGAAATCATAAATTTTGATGCTGTACGTTGTCTGTCTATTGCAAAACATTTTATGCGCTGTGTGCAGAACCTGCATAGAGGCACTCGGTAGTAGTATGTATTATATTCCTTTCATACATACGTTCCAGTATTTCAAGGCCGTTTGATTTACGCATTACCCATAATGAAAACATACGGACTTTAATTTATGTTCCCTCATGGAAACAGCTTTCCAACCTGTACATAAATAATTCTGAATTCATTTGACCATTTTACTGCACAATAAAAGTCACCATTTTATTCTCTCGTTTTATTGTAATCACATGGATTTTATTGGCTTGTCGAAGGACCTGGTAACAGTGTATAAACTGCTTGTAAAAATATATTACTCAAACAACAGCAAACTCTTCTTTTTTTGAAAAATTTCGTTTCCGATTTAACCCTAAATTCATTATCAATTTAGATGACTATGAAAAGTGGTGTATGTGTGCCTAAATGCATTAAAAATGTATATCGTTTAACTAATTCAAATCCTAACTAACTAAATCTATTTAAACTGATACAACTAGACGGTAGCCAGCAAACTGCATGGAACAGATGTGGAGGTGAGCGTGGTTCAGAACAAGTCCGACAGCGGTGCTGATCATGTCCAGTTTCTCATCACCGAGAAAAAAGACTGTCAAAAGTCAGAAGAAATGATGGGCATTTCTGCGGATGCTTTCACCATATCCAACTTTCCCTTCCTTTCAAAAGGTAATAACAAAAGAAACAATTTGTTTTTTTCTTTCTCTTTCTCTCTCTTTCTTTCTTCTCGCTGTCCCCTTTCATTCTCGCTCAACTCCTTTTTTTGTCTAAGCTTATCTGCCACATACATAAAAACAAGGCTGATGCTTTAGCCGGTGCTCTGAATGTTCCATTGCTTATGTAATTTCAAAAGAAGAAATTAATGCTGTTGTTGTTGTTACACACTTTTTATGTAGTAGTTATAGTAGTACACAGTATCTATTAGATTATACAGTCTTTCAAGTTTCTTTTATACTTTTGCCAAGGATACAACCTTTTTTTTCAGAAAAAACAACAATAAAAACGAACAAAACAAAGTCAAAGTGATAATAATGATAATAGTAATAATAGTGCTGGGGCAAGGCTTTCTGCGGAAATCCAACAACACAAAAAATGCCTGATTGTGACTGTATACTGCTGCTTGCTATCTCTTCAAAATTATATATACGTACATATATACATATGCGTATACATATTTTTCTTTGTAACCCTTTTACTTGGATTAACCTTAATTGTAGCTGTCTTCAAAAAACCCAAATCATGCTACGCTTTGTAATTTTCCTTTAATCTACGGGACAGTTGACGACAGTGCTTATTTTGTCCTGGCCCTCTTATTTTTTATCTAAATTATTGGAGACAAGCTCAATGTTATTAAGGAAGGATATCTTTGTAAAGCTGCGTCGTCAATGTTAAAATTAAAGATATTAAATCTTCTCATGTTTCCAATGGGATCTTCTTGGCGTATCTCTGGGATCAACGTGTTCAAGCACTTTTCAAAAAAAAATATATGTGTCTTTCTCTGTGAAGAAAAAGACTTGGGATTTTCTTCCGTTGGGGTAAGATGAGATCGCTTTGTAACTTTATAGAAAGGTATACAGCATTCTGTACAGTGTGTACAATATACAGGAGCTAACAAGTAAAGCTAAGAGAATAAGGAAAAAGAAAAAAGAAAAAAATAATGTGATTTAGGAGACTGGAAATATTACAGGTACTCTCGATTCTCGTTATTTTTAACAGCCAATAACAATTGTATTTGAAATAATAATAATAATTTGGTGAAAATTTACTTCACCTATGACTTGCACCATCATTTCTTTTGAAAGACCTTCTTCTCCAAAAAGAATAAAAATAATAAAGCAGTTTAGGTAAATTTGGTTGTAATACAAAGTACGATGCTCGAGAAAACCATTATAATTATATTTTTTTCAAAATTCGCCATAATATTATAAAGTATGCTAGTAAAAACCTGACGTGATGTAAACTCAAACAGTTAAAAATGTGTATATAGACACTGACTCACACATGAAGAACTCATTTTATGTTTTTGAAAGTATGATAATGTATCTAGGTACTTATTTTCTCCTGACGTTTAAATGTCTTGGCTATGCGCTTTTCTTTACCAATAAAAATATGAATTATGAAATTGTGTAGATATCTCTTCTACGCAAACATACTTGGGTAGATAGGTAGGTAGGTAGGCAAATTTTTTTTATGTTTTTCAAAGGTGAGCGCAAAGCGAACAGCGGAGAATGTCACGTACTGTCGTACTTTGGCAATACAGAGAACTAACGTAAACGACATCCTTAAAGTTTTTTTTCCATTTCAAAACTTTTGCGTGATCCTGACCAGTATCATAATTCAAAAAGAATCACCCTTCAACTTACCTCACAACGTGTCTTTGAGTTTTTTCGAGGGTATTCATTTTTTTGAAAAAAAAATGTTCAACTCTCGTGGTTTTTTCTTCCATGACTCCATTTTTCTTTAAATAAATAATATGTTCTTTTTGTGCGATGTACTACGTAAAAGCCGTTAGTTTCTTGTGACGAAATAAATCAGACTTCATACTTATAAATGTAATAATAATAATAATATACCACTAGTTGGCGATATTGGCACAAGCTTTCTTTATAAATAATTGCTGCAGATAAAGTTTTTGGATGCAATAAAAGGATTCTTTAGACAGACAGAGAGAGAGAGAGAAAGTCAAACTTTTAATTTATATGCCGTGTCTGTGTTTGTAGGTTACATATAAATATGCGCTTTTTTACTTTGGGCCATCATTAAGAATTCCAACATTCTTGTTTCCCCGACATTCATCCGTATTTAGAGTCAATCGGATCTCCTCTCCCTTTTTCCATGCCGTCATCATCATTACCCTGATGGATAGATACATATCTGAATATCTTTATATTCTTATCAAGTAGTGTGGGAGTTTGTAAAAGTTATTGTGCTTGTGATAAAAACGTTAAATGAGCTTTTAGAAATGAGTTCATCGCTTCTCCAGTCGAATGTGTTCGCAGTGCATGAAATTACTTACTGAACTCATCATCATGTGGGGGGTGCACAAACAAGCGAAAGCTGGCGTGATGTGTTTTTTACTGAATAGAAGGTATGCTATGCGGACGACGACGCAAAAAAGGTTATTTCCTCTATGAAAACGTCTCATCTCATTCGTCATTCTTTTTTATGAGAAGCCATTTGCCCAGATCACCAATTACTTTTGCTTGTATTACCATCACATTGCCCCTTACAACATTTCATATGCACAGCATGTGTTTTTTTAGAGCAGCGTGTTTGTGAAAAAAGGGAAAGCGATTGACCATTCACTTTTTCTCCCTCTCTCTCTACAAGCATTTAGCAATATATATGCGTTCATTTGATCATTGTCTATTTACTGTCTACGTAATGCTGCAAAATATCTTCACGGTGAGATGACCGGACAAGCAAAAAAATATTTATGTATGTATACCTATATTCGTATTGAAATTGCAGTTTTTATATTCTGCTTTTTTAGTCGAATGTGTTTCAGCCGACTATTACATAGAATATGTATTTATCAGCCTAATAATGACTTTATACGCGAGAGTATTAGTGCATTCCAAAATTGAAGACTATTGATATTACATGCTGTGAATGCTTTTGACTCTCTCAAATTGCAGAACCAAAAATAAGTCCGGAGACATTTTCCAAAGCTTTCCCATTCCACCTTCTCTTCGATAGGAATTTGGTAATACGACAGGCTGGTTCGGCTATTGCTCGTGTTATTCCTGAAACTACGCAAGGTTGTCGTCTCACCGCCATTCTTGAAATGGTTAGTACATACTTTCAATTTTCACTAATAGCTTTAGTCGACGCTTACCATATTTAGTAATCAAGGTTATTATAATAACATTACAAATTTTAAATGTCAGAAGAGTATATATATGTATATGAATACGTAAAGACATTTGGAGTAAAGAAAATTATAAAGAACTTAAAGCCTTTCGTTCTACCTCGTGTGATTTACTTTAAAATTGTGCCCTTTCAAATAGGTGCGACCCCACATGGAATTCACCTTTGCACACGTTTTGTCTCACATTAACACGATCTACGTTATGAGAACCAGAAAACCACTGATGGAAACAGAATTTCTTACTCCAGATATGATAAATGCTGATCATTCAAGAATGAGATTGAAGGTAAGATAAATTCGTTGTATCACGATGCCCCAGGTATAACAAAAAAACATATATATGTACATGCTGATGCTGGAACACTGCTTTGCGACAAGAATGTAAGTAAATGGCAAGGGAAAGCAGTACAGCAGCATTACACACGTTCCCTATTTTCGCTAGACTACTTCAATACTAAATGAAACAGGAAAAAGGTCCAATTTTGAACTGTTATAAAATTTTGCTGTGGCTGATAGGGTGAAATGTTATACATTCCTGAGACAGACAGCATGATGTTTCTTTGCTCCCCATCCGTACTGAATCTGGATGACTTGACAAAGTAAGTTTGGAAACTCAAAACAATCATGACAATCTCTACGCGTGTTTGCCATGTTTATCCGACTCGAATACAAAGTTATGCATTTTGTTTCAAACTTTTAAAGTAAAACTTTAATGTAAATGTGACAGTAATACTGATTTGTAACATGCGATTGCAAATGACATGTTATAAACAACTCGCTTTCTGTATACATTTTAGACGGGGACTATACATCAGCGACATTCCGCTGCACGATGCAACCAGAGATCTTGTTTTACTCAGCGAGCAGTTCGAGGCCGAGTACAAGCTAACACAGAATCTGGAGATTTTGACGGATAAATTGCAGCAAACGCACAGGTGCCACAATCTTTTACATCTTTTCGCAATCTTGCTCGTAATCATGATTGACAAGTGATTATTATAATGTAGACTTTACTATAAGTAAATAAATATGTCAAAAAAGTGCTCATCCATGCTTTTACATTGTTTACATAATTTCCCTAATGAATGACAGCTCTGCTTCTTCATCATCGCATATATCAGTAAATGTCACATCAGTTTCTTAGCAGCAGCAATAGAAATCGTACATGCTTTACGGACCTACGCTTTTTTAATTAAAGAGTCAAAGTCACACCGAGACTTTTAAGATTTTATCACTTATTTTTATGCCAAAACGGTTTATGTATGCACGTGGTGCTGCACAGCGTGTGTGTAGTCTTTGATGACTTGAAGTGGAAGTCAGAACTCGTAACACATAAAACCAAGCTAATAAACCCTGCAGGGTTGAGCAGCAATAGAAATTTGGGGCAAGAAGTAATCCTAATATTCTACCAATCCTAAGTGTATTTTGTTTAAAAAATATAGATTTCTCCCACAAATATTTATACCTACAACATGTAAAATACCTTCACAAGGCGTTGAGCCTTTGGCAAAAATAATTTAGTGTTTATTGGGGCAAAAGAATACTACACTGCTCAACTCTGAAATTTGGAACGGAGGAAACCATTCCGTCGTTCGCGCTTTTTATGGAGTAAACCGCCTGAATCAGATCAGTCACTTTTACTGACGAGTAAATGCTAGTAGCATTTATGTCACCTTACATTACTCCTTTCAACTGTTCTGTGGTGACTGGTGACTGTACCAAGTCGTACCACACACATAAATTTCAAAGAAAAAAAAGGTAAATGTGAAAGAGAACAAATCGAAGGTTGCCACGCAATTTTTGCAGCATGGTAAAAACTCTTAAAAGGATAAAGGGTAAACAATAAAAAATTGTCGTATCAGCATCAAACACACACACTTACACGCAGACATTCGCATTACGTACTTTGTCAAACCGCTTTGGTTATTTAAATCACGTAATGCGCTGTATAGAGTTTTCCTCTTACTGGTGTAAAGTGAACAGTTCGTTAGATAGGTACCTATACATACGCTTTATACAAATTACTAGGACAAAAACATAGCGACTTTTATTATTATTCAAACAGATTTATATTGGTACGGTAGGTATTTCATTAAAAAATTTCTGGTTTTTTGCGAGTACGCAGAATAAGTTAACACAAGTTGTTTCACATAATGAAAGCAGAACCAGAAAAGATTTTCTGTAATGGAGATTGAATTTCACGCTGTAAGTGCATTTAACAATTTCTCCAGGAGAATAATTATTTTGTAATAAAGTGCCAGTCTGGAGATTGAGCCTGATTTTCGAGTCTCACATATCCCCAGGTACATTTTATACCGTTTATCACTTTTGTCTAAAAGTGGAAAATTCAACAAAATTATTAACCTAGATAAAAAAACGATTAGGATTGAGCAGACTTGCCAGAACGGACCTGCAACTGTCAACGTACATAGTCAACAAAATGAATATTGCGCTGTTGTTTTATGTATATTCAAAAATACACTTTCGGTGGGAAATAATGTGACGATAGCGAAAAAAGTGGGTTCCTATCCAATTGTATTCTTTTGTTATGCGCATTTTCGGGACTGTACAAAAACACAATTGAACCAAAACTAGGTAGCAATAGCATTGAAACAGCAAAAAGAAATAAGAACATTCTACTAAGCAGATATTTTTCTTTTTGTAACAAAGAAAGCTCCAAAAAAATACATGCCTACTTTATTTCTCACATACAGATGAAGGTAACCTGATAGCCCTTCCTTTCTATTCAGAGCGAAAATTTTCAGCACAAAGGTCGCAATCGCAATCATGTTGTCATTTGAACAGCACTAAACTTTTTGCCAGTGATGATAATGCTATGTTTAGCAGTAAAATGTTTTATAAACTTACGCAGGATGAAAGCAAAAGCATGAAATTCATGTATTACTTCAAAACAGCTAACTGTATCCAACCTATTTATATTTAGAGGTTCCTGGCAAAATGGATAATATTTGCATTTCAATTTCCGACTTCAATTTTCCTCTGAGCAAAAAAGTCTTTGTCGCATGACCACGAAAGACGGGCAAATGTAAAGTCAATCTCACCCTTAATATGGTCCTGTTGGAACAAAAAATAAACGTATGTAGATGTGAAAAGGCAGACAATGTTTTTTTCAAAAAAGAAAACGTATGTTCACGCAGACGTTTGTTCACATACATTATTAAGTAAAAAAAACATTTTTACACCTTGCGCGCATCTTGCAAACCAATAAACTGGGAATTTTTTTATACCGTTGTTGTAATACACAATATCAACAACTTTCAATGCTCAATCAGAAAACGTAATAAAAATGTTAACATTTTCAATGACTAGTACAAGAGGTTTGTACCCTACAGAACACCGCACTACTACTACTACTACTGTCGTCACTATGCGACGTGCTCAAAACCGATTGTGAGAGGGCAAAACCAATCTCAAGTTGTTGCATAAAAGAATATCTCTGTCGAATTGTAAATGAGAATCGCGAAAAAACCTCCTTCCAAAAAATACGTTATTATCTTGGTCACAACAGGCAGGCAGGCAGGCAGATATCAGCAATGAGCTTAAATCCATACATGCTTAAAGTAGCACTTAATAGCAAAAAAGGTACGTATTGCAGAGCGAATAATAAAAAAACATGAATGGAAAAAAGGGTAAAAAATGTATGTGCCTAAATAAGTAAATATTGTATAATGTACGAATGAAACACACAGAAAGAAAGCAACAAAGACAAAAAAAGTACCGTGTATCTTTTTTCCCCTCAATCCAATTTCCGCGTAAGTTAGGCTTTCTGACTCCGACTTGGTTTACTAATTTCTTTCTTCCTTTCTTTCTTTCTTCTTCTTCTTTTGCCTTTTCTCCTCTTGTTTTTTTTCTCTTTTTGGTTTTATATCTTAAAGAGAGTGTGACAGGAGGACACATCAGCTTCTTTTATCTTTCATTTCCAAAGTAATATTGTATGGTGTTAGGGTGGCTCTCTGAAAATTGAGTGACTCGGAATCACTTTTATGCTGTTGGTTCATCGTGTGTGGAGCCTATTTTTTTGTTGTTATTAGCTTGCAAGGATCCTTTGGCAGGCAAAAAAAGTCAAGAAAATTGCATCCTTTTTGTTAGTATTTTTTGTGGGCAATTGTATGTACGCTTGAATAGCATGCTTGGAATTGACAAATAGGTAGGTATTTGTGTAGGTAGTTATGCTAGATTGCAGCAGCCTACAGAGGAAAAAAATGTGTTGGTCCAGTAGTTGCAAATTGTGTCTTTTTATTTTCCGTTTTATGGTTTTGTGTATTGCTCAATGACACTGGAAACGGGAATGAGTAGGCACTTACTCAACGCACTGGCGTAAGTTGAGAAGAACGCAAACAGTGACATACCAAGTTTTCTTTAAACTTTTAATTTTTTTGCCATGATAAGGCTAATGATATGATTTTTGAGTGAGGTTTGCTTATTTTCGTTAGAGTGGACTAGAGATATATACCAAAACAAAGTTTAATTTCTCTCCATGTATTTCACACGCTGTGTATTTTATCATGTGAAAATCAGCATAATAATGTAATATTTTACGAACAAACAAGTACTTGAAGAAAGTAAGTAAGTAAACAAATTGTAAACAAGTCCGTAAAAAGAAAGTAGTATAAGTACGATATATAGGTATATATGCATATATTTGTATATCGGACTGTAAACTTTGTCTGGTAACTTTTTTCGTTCCTAGAAGCAAAGTGTAATCCTACCGTTGACGCGTCAATTAAAAGTTACCATGTATTTTTCGGTCGCCGTGTTGAAGTTTGTAAATGCACACGATGAAGTTGAATGAAACCAACTTGCAAGTCTTTCTGTAGTTCCAATGCTTTGAATGTTTGTGTCTTTTACAATTTCTTTGAAAAGGGAGCTGGAAAATGAAAAGCAGAAGACAGATAAGCTTCTCTACTCTGTACTTCCCCCATCGGTAGCAAACGAACTGCGACATGAGCGCCCAGTTCCCGCAAAACGTTATGACTGTGTGACACTTCTTTTCTCGGGAGTTGTGGGGTTTACTGAGTATTGTGCCAGAAACTCAAACTCACCCATGAAAATAGTACAACTTCTCAATGCCATCTATACCACATTTGATGTGCTTACAGATCCAAGAAAAAATCCAAACGTGTACAAGGTAAATGCATAAATACGAAAAAGAGCTTGCTCACTCAACTGTTGTAATATTATAGATTCTGCCATGCCATTACAATAGTGCTATTTTTTTTGTTGGTTACAAAAACAACATGCATCATATTATCTAAAAAAATTAATTAAATCGATATACACCCTAATGTGTTCACACATAGGTGGAAACAGTGGGCGATAAGTACATGGCGGTTAGCGGTTTACCAGAAAAATGCTCGTCTCATGCAAGGTGCATTGCGCGTCTCGCGCTAGACATGATGGACTTGGTTCAGCAGGTCAAAGTCCCGGACATTGATGTTGTACGTGTCTATTTTTACCATTCTTCTCTGTAACCTTAGGTAGAAAATCCGCTGTGTGTAGAGGGATCAATAATGTGTTCCTATCAGTATGAAAATTACAATTTAAATTGAATCAATGTTGTAATTGCAGAAAATGTAGCTAAAAGTTGTATATAATGTCATGTGCTAAAAATATTTAACCCTCAAATCAAAACGTTAGTAATTTTATAAATAATAGTAACAATGTTACGTACACAGGTGGCTGCAAAATGAACAAAACTTTGACCCATCCTTCCATTTCGACTACCGTGGTCCGATAACCATGAAAGGCAAAGCTGAGCCAATGCATGTTTACTTTTTGTCAAGGAAAGCAACACACCGTACAACAGGTACTACAACATGTGTTTATTTTTTCTCTACTTCACAATATCCAGATTGGCTTGCGTAGACATTTCACTCTAATAATAAATAAATGTACTTGATGTTACGTAGTAATTCACTCTTTCACAACTACCAACCACTTTAAGTACTTGTTAGAGAAATGCAAATTGAATACGTTGCTTGTTGAATGAATAGTTATGGAATGTTTGACTAATATTTATAATTTTATAGCATCACTAACCACTTCTGCTGAGGACACGAGCATTGCTGCGGAAAGCGAATCTCGCATTGACCCATCTGATGTGAACGTTGCTATGAAAAGTAGCGAAGAGGGGAAGAGTAGCGATATCTGACAAGAAAAGAAGAAGAAACGTAGGTCGACCGACTGCGGTTCTTCATCCTTATGTCATTTGTTGTAGATTTTGTAGAGGTAGACATTGTAGCCACATTTAGAGTTCACTCTTATATTAACCGTTTTAAACCTAGCTCGTATATATATATATACACCCACCTACCCATAATTCTACTTCATATACCAGATTTTGAAAAGAGGAAAAAAATAATGCTGAAAAGGTATTACCAAATTCAATCCCAGTAATCGCTTCAAAAATAAACTTTAAAAATGTCTTGAATCGCAATAATTGTCATTTGATGATAACACGTGCATTTTGCTAGCAACCACATCAAATAATGTTAATGTTGCTTCTTTTGTGGTTACAATTTTATTTTCAGATTATACTTTTTATTTATTTATTTATTTATTTATTTATTTATTTATTTATTTATTTATTTATACATTCACAGTTATAACGACGGGTTTTAGGTTCATGCATACCAAGTAATAGTATATAGAGTACATACAAAAATTCTTGTACAGATATACACCATACTATTATCATTATTATTATTATTCCCTCCCTCTCAGCAGCATTACAAAAACAATCTCATTACACGCACTTGCGTCAAGTGATCAATCAACCCCTACGTAAATTTTAAATCGTTGGTATTTCATTTTAATATTTAAAATAAAATAATGTTTTTTTTCATACAGATATATCCAAAGTACAAAGACTAAAAAATTACAATTAATTAACTAACCTATGACGATTCACTCGAATTAGAGATTACCCACATTTGATAAATATTGTGATTATATATTGCTGTCATTCGTTTAATATTGCTGTAGGTGCACAATGACAAAACTACTCTTTACATTTACGCTGTTAATTAAAACATACTTACTTCACAATTAGCTTAACTTTTGATTCTCTACTTGAAGATTTTAAAATATACTCTACTTAATATTAACAATTTTACTCTTTTGGTGTAGGTAAACATAAAACTACGTACTTTTTGGAATTTGCTTCGAAAACCATATACAAATTAAGTAGGGTAATATCTAGTATTATCGTTGTCTCTTTCCATAATAATGTGTGTGTAACTTGATATTATTTAATGATAGCATATCTATATATATATTGTGTATTTGCAGATATGCATATTTAGCACAACATTTTAATGAAAAGGCCGTACAAGTTTAGATAGTAGGTAGGTATGTACAATTTACGTTCATATATATAGCAATATTGCTTTACTTTCTTTACAACTTTTGAGTTATTTACAAATTTACCTGGAAAGCAGAATATTGCTGCAACTGACACGCTTCATGTACATACATACAAGTGGTTGATTGAAAAGTGAGTTCACCCTCCATTGTGAACGCCCATATCTTATATAGTTGTGCCAGTACCAGTAACGAAACATATAGTTCGCATATACTTTATTTATTTAATCATTAGTACATTCTGACTTTACACTATGGAAAAATAATTTAGCCACTTAAATTACTACTATTATTTTATTTTTTTACATGAATGAATACATTTTTTTGTTTTACGAGTAACGATTAAATATTTGTCTTTTACATAGATTTTAAACAGTGGTAAAATATAATTATTATTATCAATATGATTATTATATATGCACAATTTTTAGAATTGGGTGCCGCACTACTACATTCTCTAGTTGGTTTTCATATTATACCCTAACACCGTCTGCAAAATAATAACTATGATAACTAACAATGCTAATTATTACTAGGTATGTTATAAAAATAAAGTTAACCATGCACATATTCTCTTTAACATTAATTTAAAACATTTTTTTGGGATGGTAACAGTAATACTAACACAATTTTCACCATGTTCCAATTTTATGGCGATACAAAGACAATGATTAATTCTTAAAGCGTCCATCTCCGCATCATCAGTACAAAAATACAATAGTTTATTCTAGTTAAAATATATATATACCGCATTTTTTTGTTCTTCTCAGTTTTTGCTAACTCTACTAAAATCCTGTTTTGATTGAAGTACTACATCGTATTTATTAGTATTTTTGTTATAAAAAATATTTATATAAAAAAGTCGATAAATAGCATGATATACATCCTATGCCTATGCCTCTGACGTATTACAAATATCACATCGCACCAATCCAGATGGATCGCAGTGCATGCACTTGAGCGCAACAAATTCCGTGGTGAAGTGATTGCGATGCACAGATTTTTTGGACCCATTACAAACTGGACACGGCAACATTCGAAAGCCACCACAGCGGTCACAAGTTGTCAGCACTGATAGACTCTGGAGTCACAACAAACACGGTAAAAGTACAACTAAAAAATAGGACAATGGATTAAAACAGTTGATGATTTTCCAAACAACTTTACCTTGTATGGTCTTAGCAAATCTCGCAATTCCCCAGTTTCGTTCAGCTTTTCAATCAACTCTGCGTCCTGAAATTGTAATAAAAACTGAGTCAGCTCAAGCACTTACAAGGGATTATTTCAAAGACAGTTTACAGGAAGCAAGATCTCGTTTTACATTTTAAAAAAATACTATTTTTTGAAGTAGTCAAATTTACTACACACAGATGCAGACAAGGAGAAGTTAAGGGCACTGTAGTTATCAATCACGTAGGTACATACATATTACATTACTCTACTGACTAGTCATCATGTCAATAAACAATGACAAAAAAATACATTAGGTAGCAAGAAAAGGAATAAACAAAAACGTGTAATCATAAGCAAGAAAAACTTTACTAAATAAAACAGATAAACAGATGAAGAAGGTCAGTTAAACTCTTCGAATGGGTTAGCAAATCGATCTCAGATATCAAATAATAATAATTATTATTAAAATGTAGGTAGGTACATTCAAGCAATAAGTTTTACGATGAAGAGTTTTAAGTAAAATCTTAAGTTAACATGATAATATAATGATTAATGATGATGTGTATAAAAAATGCATGCATGAGCTAGAGTTAGTTGATGAATGCAGTGCACTGTTGTCATAATTAAACGCATGCAATGCAATGCAGCGCTGCAAGCTCGAGTATATTGCTTAAAAATAAGCAAACAGCACCGCGCGCGCCGCGATTGTGAAAAATATATGTGTATGTGTCTAATAAATATCTTGTAGAATGTTTCTGCCTGCACACTTGAATGAATTTTAATAACAGGATTATTTATTGTTTCTACGTCTCGATAAATCTCTCTAGCTTGCAGCAGACATGATGCCTTACAAACTCAATCTGTTCTTCCTTAATTGTGGAATTTAGGTGCTTCTATTTTTGTCTGTTATTATTATTTCCTTTCACAATGTGTAAACTGCATGTAACATCTTGCATTAAGCAACTTCCGTCGCGACGACTTCTGTGGTCAGCAGAACGTGGTCTTATCAAAGTGCACTATCTGGATATTCTTTTAATCAAATTAGATATCTCAGGTATTGAACACAGAGAGTGCGGTGGTACATAAGTACGTTCTACACAATCTCAACGTGTCTCGCGTTTGCTCCTACCTTCTGTTCTGTTCAATGTAACTTTCTATATGGGGTATTGTGCTACCATCTATAAACGAGAATTACGTTCCTAAGTATGCACTGCATGCATACGGTTAGGTTCCCATTTTTTTAATTTTAGAAAAATTACAAAGGTGGTTTAAAAACTATTTAGACTGTTGACCGTTTACAGCTATTGTAGTTCCTAACCTTATTGAATTGACCATAAAGTACTGACAGACCTGATAGATAGATAGACAAATAGATTTAAAATGAAAGCCTGCAAATTTGGGAAGTTTTAGAATTTTTTGAAAATCACACTCATGCATGGCACTTACACAAATAAAATCTAGAACAAATAGTAGCCAAAACGTTACTCCTATTTACCTACTGGTGCGTCCTCTCTGGTAATTTCTTGCGTGTTACTATAGTAGCCTACCTATGTACTATAGATATCATCATCATCATCACTATAGTCATCGTAAATACTCTAACCAATATTAATTATATAAATCATGCATATCATTATTCATTAAAACACAGGAAGTTGCTGCTTATTACATGTTTTAAAAATATTGCCACATTTTACGCAAATGGGAACAAGCGGGAAATACTTGCACGCACTATCTTTTTCTTGAATCGTTTCATAATCAAATAGTGAACACTACTACAAGCTACTATGGTTTTTTAAAAAGTCTCTGATTTTTTCTGAGGTTGGTCATGCTATTTCACTGTAATAGGAATACTGTACTTCTCGGACTATTGACCAACTACTTACTACAAAGTTATTTTTTACAAAGTTTGACAATTATATATTTGACTTTTATTATCCCATTGTGCAATACGATGAATGACACTAATATTTCAGAACGCAACAGAAAATTAGAGGCTTTTAAAATTGTATGCATTAAGAAGTAAGCTGGTAATGAAAGACAACTAACGCTAGGACCTACTTCTCACAAAAGGTCAAATGCTTACATTTATGCAGTTTCAGGAAATGATTTATGCAATATGTATGTTTTATATGAAACCGTTAACACTTTTTACCACCAGCTGTTTATTATTATTATTATTATTGATATTTAATAAAGCTCATTTTATAAAACCGTCTGTGCTAATATGAGCAAGGTGTTGGACTCTGATTGACCTGGTGATTTACTAATTATTCTTTTCCACAAAGTTAAATAATGTAATGCTCATGCAGAGTAACGTGATAAAAAATATTGTAACTTGGAAAAATTGCAATCCATATAACATTACTATCAGGATGACGATAAATACTGTACTGTTCTAGCCAAAATCCAAAAATCTTGATATAACCAGAAGTAGTTTCAATTGAAAGTTAGGGTGTGAATTTATCGAAATTGCTTTCTTATCAACATATATTATACGTTGGTACATTTCATTCAGCCAGTTTTGTCTAAATTTTCACGTTTAACTTTGCTAACTAGCATGTTCGATTAATTGCAAAGAGTGCCGGTTAATTTAGAAATTCTCGATATAATCCTAATTTTCAGTTTACCTAATTTCAAATCATTAATTCTATCATATTTTTGAACAATAATAATAACTACGGAAATATTTTTTTCTGATTTACTATGTGTCGCCAGAAGTTGTCAGGTATTCAGCTGATTTACTTTTTCAATAAAATATACCAAAAATTATCCAACACCTTTCCAAATTCATAGTTAATGATAACATTTAGATAACAATCGCAATCATGCTTTGCTGAATTTTTTTGAAAAAAAAACACAAAATTGTGCATATTCGACATAAATATCTTCAAGGAAGCCATGTACACGTAAATGAATTACAAATAGTAGAGAGTAGGTAAATATTTATCTATTTGCTGGTCTCATATAGCACGTAGGCATAAAGAGAATGATATGAAACATTTTGAGGTTCAATTACGCGTAATCACCACACAAGTTCCTGAAAAGTTTTATATAATATTAGTTTCATGAGCCAAGTTGTATTTTTTCGCAAATATATTTTAAGTAGTACTAATTTCACTACTATTAAATTAACCCAAAATTTGTGATATGGGAAACAAAAGAAGGAACAAATGTATAATTGCTGAGGTACCCCCAAGTGTTGACCCTCAAGAAAAACTTGTGGCAGAGCCAGTTGATTAAAGTTTGGAAGACGGTGACGAATCTCATTTTGAATGGATCGATTCATGTAGCAATCCCTTTCATCAAATTTGACCAGCAAGTTGCGAAGTATCTGCTTTACTTTCTGACATCTTTGGAACGTGTTACGAACGACTCCCATACTGGTCACGTAGACAACCACACGACCTTGTTCCTTTTCAGTGTACGTCTGGAAATTTAAAAAAAGACAAGATTTTTTTAAATGAGTCAATTGTACGCAAATAAACATGTAAATTATTATTTTTACGATTAAAGCACTATGGCAACTACCGTATGACAAATTTATTAAATTTAAAGAAATATTCATTATTATTATTAACAATAGTAATAATGATATCGACAAATATCTAACTTTTACTTTATGCCTTATCTTAGGTCATTTCATAAAAAAGCAACTTTTTTTATGCAACCTGTTTGTTAGTACACTTACTATACCTTATATGTCGTTCTTATCAAATTAATTGACACACACCCACATTCTTTTCTTTTCAAACAACTTTTATTTTCACGAGATGAAAAAAATACGCACATGTAAATATATTTGTGTTACTGCACTGCTGACACCCTTTCTGTTTCCACACACACTTGCCTCATATTATTGTTCTCCCTAATTTAGTCTTGTTAGGCATACCGCAATAATATTTTGTTTGATAGATTTCACAACAAAACCGGCTCATTATCGAAGAAAGGCCAGTGCATAACATGTAAAAAGCACAGTAGAATAATTGGCGTGAAATATACGCATACATACCTAACAGTAAAATATATCAATGCCCGTCCCACGGCCACGGACTGGTCCGATTGCGCTTACGCTATGAAGTGTTAACAAAAATTCATTTCTGTGAACATTATTGTTCTAGTGCAAATTACTACCAAGTCTAACTTTTTCACTGCACTGCAATAACAATAAATAAGTCATAATAATAACAATAATATTGTATACAAATACAATACAAGCAAATAATGCCTTTTGTCCGTAAGCGATTGAAGTTTAAACAATATGTTAAAACTGCCCTGTAACAATTACTTTTTAAAAACCTGTAACATAATATGAGTATTTATACATATATATATATATAAACTGAAGGACGTGTCATGAGAGTTATACTTTCATAGAGATAAAAATAATAGCAATAAATAATAACAACAACAAACAACAATTTTGAGTTTGATTGAAGTAGAGTTCATGCACTAAATGCCGCAGGTTTGATTTATTGTTTGTTGGCATTGATGCCAGAGAGTGAGCAAGTGCAACCATCTTTTCAAGATAATCATTAAAGGTTTCAAAAGTAAAGATTTTAAAGTAATGTGAACAAGGGGAAACAGAATTTTTTTTAAAAGAAAAGATATATTTCTATCTATTGTGCAGTAAATGCAAAAGTTATCATTTAGGAAGCAAGGAGAGTATATCTTATTCAAAATTAAAGACCAAAAACTTTTAGTCACTGGTTTGAAACGAGGAAGACAGGATATAAATTAATATATAGTATTTATTATACATTCCCAACTGCATCTCTTTTTTTCAAAACAATAAATAAGGGCATATTAATAAACTGCATCTGTGCTTTATGTTTCGGAAATAGAAAGGCTATTTTTAAAATGTTTTTTAGAAAAATCTAAATATGCATTTCTTTAAAAAATGAAAGCAAATGAAAAATTTTCGCTGCCATTGTATTGTTTTGTAGTTAACTAGGAATTTCTTGAATTTTATTAGACGGACAGTAATGAAAAGCACGTGTAAATTAGGAAGGAAAATTCACATTCGGACAAACCATTATTATTAGTATTATTAGAAAACAGGGGAAATCGAAATTATCTCATGAGAAATGTAGTGCAAAATTATAATAGTATTTTACTATTTGAAAAACTTAAACAGAAGTACATAGAGATAGGGAGGATGGCTACCTTTGAATACATGAGGAATATGCAGGGATAAAAATAGTACGAAAAAAAGTACACCATCAATTGAGCATAGTAATAGTAATAAGCAGCAGTAAGGAAATCGAAAATACGCGATTATCTTATTTTTGGATATTCACTGAAGCGTGACCTTTTCAATATAGGCACGAAAACAGGAAATGATAAAGGGCATGATGTGTACATGAGTACTCTCTGCAGGTACATAGTTCAACAAGAAAAGGAAAATGTAAACAAAATTGTTGTATTAGCGTTCAATCTTTCTGCACTGTTACGATTGAAGGAGAATCTTTCTTTACTTTATAAACAGACGGAGAGAAAGAGAGAGAGATGCACGATGCTCTATTAATAATAATCTCTTTGTTTGTTATTTTGCAGACAACATCAAATTTTTGCAGTCTACACACGAAGTTCACTTGTAGGAATACAGATGCAGCAGTAGGAGCAGAAGCAGAAAAGTTAGGTACAAAACCGATACGGAGGAGATGATGATCATGTTTGTTGGGTCCCTGGTCTGTTTGTCTGCACACTTTTACTTTACTCCTTTTTATTCATTCATTTTCTTCCACACCCACGCACGCAAGCAAAAAAAACTTTTGATTTGTGTGTTGTATGTATGCATATTTACAAATCTATCTATAGTACACGCGCGCGTACTTATTATTAAGGTTATTAAAACTGATAATTAAGACATTTGCATGTAACATTCTCGGATATTATAAATAAGTCGATATATGTATATATATATGAGTGTGGTATCTATTTTACCGCTACTAATGGTATATTAGCTTTAATTATACATTTTGTTCAACTTCAAATTAACAATGCTTCATCCATGTTTTAGGATTGTTTTGATGCAGAGATAAAATTGGGAACTTGAAAAGTTCTAGTTTTATTTCAACTTGAGGTATGTATGTAACATTCAGAAGGAGAACGAGAAGAGTAAACTTGTTAGATTGTGATAACTTAACTGTAGTTGCTATTAAAATGTGAACAGTAGATACTGTTCCTGCTCTGTAATATAACATGTATGTATGTGTATGTATATATGTATAATATCTAAAGAATGAATAAAGACCACTGATATTGAAAAAATGTATGTATAAATATTGTTTTGTACACTCAGACAAAGTTTTTAAAAATTTTGTTGCGAGTCAGGTCTATCTATCTATCTATATATATATTTGTTGTTGTATATTTTGTATACAAAAAAATTACTTATCATCAGTTTATGCACTTTCGCTAAAAAATTCCCCATCAAAGTAAAGGGCACAATCGCAATTTTTCTAGGTTAATGAAATATGTCCATTGTAAAGGTTGCTGATTGCAAAGACCTATATGTCTCTCGTTGTATGATATTGATATTGAATTTTTTCTTACTGTAACACAAGAACACAACTTTTTCCATCTGTTGTTAATTAATTGGAGGGATATATGCAGGCATGGTGTACTACTTGGGTATTTATTGCAATTTATAAATATATCCATTTTTAATAAATAGGTTGTCCACGCTAACTGTCATTTCATCATCGTCAGCATCAATTTACTCTGAGAGTCCCTAATTTCTTGTCTAGTGCCGAGCAACATTTATCATAGACCAAGCAACAACAACAACTTTGTAACCACTCAATTAAAATGGTCCACAGTACAAATTGCAAAGAAAAATTAAATAGTACTTTTTATTATGCACTTGTGATTTTTTTTCTGAACATTAAGAAGCACATGCAGCCTTTAAGCGCATATGCACTGCCCAGTACTTATACTTTCATTGCCTTGGAGTTAACCTGTTTATTTGTCGATTAATAAATACAACATTTATTATTCAACCGCACCAGCCCTTTAGCAGGTTTGTTTGCAGGATTTACCTACTTTAAGAGTTCATTGTTAGACGACGATGAAGACGGCGGCGGCGGTGTTCCGTCACTAAACTTCAACGTCAACAACAACAACAACAATAATAATAATAATAATAAAATATCGATTCATTAGCATATTATATATTACCCAATTTCTATTACTTTTAGCATATATTGGATACAGAGGGGGAGTATTTTATTACAGTGTGGACACTTGGGTCTAACAAGAGTAGAAAAGAAATTTGAAGTATTAGCAAGACATTTTGAAGGTTACTCAATCACTGCTGCGATCAGGACAAGTGAACTGTCTTGACATAATATGAAAAGTATATTGGTACGAGAACTGATTACAAAATTATATATGCTAAATAAGAAGAATATTATTATTGAGTACTCATCAGATTATCGAATGTGGTATTATTATATCATTATTATTATCACAGTATTGATCACACAAGCCACAAAAATATGCAATGTGATCAGTACTGATTGATACGTCTTTTTATCAACATGACTCCGTTCAAACTGGCAAGACCTTATCCACAAGAACCCTGCCAATTTATTGTACGAACACACACTTGAAGCTAAATAGTGAGAGAGACAGAGAAAAAAAACTTGTCACAAAACAACAAGTTACATCACGATAAGCATGTCTATAAGGGATCCCGTGATCCGTGATCCTATACACCTACAAAAAAACTTGTTAACAGTCTTGAAAGAAAAAGGCAGACAAATACAGATAAACTACCAAAGTAAGTGCAATGTTGAAATAAATGAATGAGTGGATGAATGGATGAAAAAAAGATACTTATCATCTTCATGAATCATTCAGCAGCAGGTGCTACTGCTGTTGTTTGTTGGTTGGTCTGCTTAAAATGAAAGGACCGACTTAACAACAAACCAACAATGAAATAAATGCTGTTTGTGTCCTATCCAACATTACCTACATTGTTTTATTTTTATTATTCGTTTATTGACTTTTACACCTTTTTTGTAAATGTTAGATCAGATATTATATTAATTATCGCCATATAACTACCTACCTGCAGATGCGGTTGCAACAAATGTATAGATAAATATACTTATTTAAGAATATGTGTGTACCTAGTCTAGTCTCCCATTAAACTATGGTGTACCGTTGTTGACCGTGTGTGTGTGTGTGTGCGTACTACAAAAACTGCATTCACATCTTCATCATTATCAGATTAAAATCAGTAGTGGACGAGTAAGATGCACCGTTAACTTATTACATAAATCTTGCTTCAATGATTTTTTATTATTTATTTATGTGAATAATTTAG
>JAHZMT010002461.1:8069-26585 GCA_027743785.1 Sinhomidia bicolor
TTTTTTTAGCAAAAATATGCATGACCCACAAAATTTGATACGTAAAGTTTTTTGGCATCTTTTGCCATTATTCATCAACAAAATCTTGTAAATGTATACAGCATGATTTTCTCCATACAACAACAACAATAGCTAACAGCTTCACCCCATCCGACAACCAATCACTTTTGTCTAGTTGAGTGAACATATGTCAGCCATTACGGTTTTTATGTCAGAGTTTTCACTCGATAAAAGAGCAGCATACTGCCTCCAAATAAAAAAGATTATCGTGTAATCGGCTTTTAAAGACACCACTACCATCATGTATGTCCATACAAGCTGCATTAACTTAAAAGCTTTTCCGCGAGTTTTTTGTCCCTTTTCGAGCAGTCCTGCTCTGCTCACTACCGGACAAAACAGAGAGAGAGAGAGTAGACCTTAATGCAGTGTAAACACTTGCACTACTACTGCAAAAACGCTGAGATATGTGCTTTCGTGTATCCATTTTATGTAATACATACATAAATACTTAATGACAATGAGTTTTGTAGCAGTGTAGAGCGCGGAGTAAATGACTAACTTTGTGCTCCCAAAGCTGCTGCTGGCTGCTGCGAGTAAGTGATAAAATGCTTTCATCCGTTTTAGCCTGGTATGCAAGAGGCAAATAAATGCTTTGATGACTAACTATTACATCAACATCACAGCAGTACTAGTTAAAAAGGCATGTAATATGCGAGCAGCGTGGTGCATTTTTTTAGAGCTTCGCTTCATTGAATGTCACAAAGAGAAAATTAAAAAGGAAGAATCAATAAATAGGGGATTTACGTCGTTGTTCCATCGAGAGTCGACCTTAGACATTTTCCTTCTCTTGCATAAACAATGACAAAGTTGCATTGCATTGTCCACCACTGCTGTGTACATACACGTAAGGTTGAACTTTCCTTTCAATATTTTATTCTCGCTTTTGATTGGAATTGGAGAAGTTGAATCATTTCTATTATTTTGAGAAATGAGAAGGAGGATTGTATTATGATGAGCAAGTTTTGTTATGGCTTTGTTTGTTTGTATGGACGTACGGTTGATTGATTGATATACCCAAACGATATGCATATTTTATGATAAGTCTTGCAAAAAAGAGGAAGCATTTTTAGAAGCGCTTTTAAGCAATTTTCATGTAGAAAATATTAGCACTGATGTTTGGTTAGGTGACTGACTGAGTTAGCAAGCGGTATTCATCACTGTGATCACGACTCATGATCATCACATCACACATGATACTCTTTTTTTGTGCTAATGCCTGTCTGCAACCAGGCGGATGGAAAACGAGAAGTGTAAGGAATGCGAATGTTCACTTTACTCACATGAATGAATAAATACTAAGCTTTTACGAATACTGTCTTTTTTCCATTACATTGCTTTTTATAGTTTGTCTCTTGTCATCCACGGCTAAGATGAAAGATGTGTAATTCAGTAATTCAAAACGTCCGTCTGTCTGTCTGTCGTTTTTTAGTAGAGTCGACGTGTGATGGCCGTCTTTTTGAAAAATTTATTATCATCTCATCTACATCTCATATGAAGAAACAAGTTTAACCTTTTAGCATTTTTTTATTCACATAACAAAGTTTAAGGGTTAGTCAAGAAAAAGAAAAAATACTAAATATTACCGAATGATTGCTGAAAAGGAAGAAAAACTTGTATTAAAGGTTGGATGTTGTTACTGGAATTGCATATCAGTTGACATGCTACAACCTTCAAGTAAACTTATACTTTTTATGCCTTCGTTTTATTTCAAGTTCAAAGCAGAAACTACTTTTAACAATGCTCTATGCAGATATATCAAAGTGGCGAAAAATGTTTTTCTAATTAAAATAGTCTGGATGTACATTTTTTAAAAATTGCTTCTGACTGCTGATAATAAAGAATGAATAAAAAACTCAAAATTTTTATGTCATAATATGTTACACTGTGCGCAAACAAGGCAGAACTTTCAGTAGATGTGTATTATATTATAAAAGTAAGCTTCCAGTTTCATTGGCATTTATGCAGCGGACGTTATAAATATTTTAAAAGTGTTTCATTAAAAACAGAAAAACGGATGTACACACTTTACAGAAGCAGAAGCTCAATGATGCGGTAAATCGCAGAGTTTTTAACACGATAAAAATCTTTTACGTAGTTTTTTTCTACTACGCGTATAATGTATATTATGCATTATATAGCATACCACTATGTATGCTATACTTGCTTACTTACCTATTTTATAGTTCTTGTAGAAATTCTCATTATAAGCTATTATTAAACTATGTACCGGGCATTTCTTTACGTTTTCTTTTATGAAAAACAAAATACCTATTCGTGCTCTACGGTGAATTTTTCCGATTGTCATACTTTTCACAGAAGGAGTCCGAATAAAATAACGAAGCAATAAAGCAAAAGTCATAAAGAGGAAGGGTGATGGGCAACTGGAAAAAGTTGATGCAGACGGATATGGAGCTTGTATTTAAAAAATAGTTGACAGTCAGACAGTGTATGCATTTAGAACTATTGAACAATTCCAATTTTATTCCCGAAAAGTTTCTCACGTAAAAAAGTAAAATATTGTAGTATTACGTATAAATTTATTTGCACTGCTTATCTTCAAGCTGCAGTGTTCAACTCTTTTCCAGTAGCAGCAGCAGTACAGTCATAATACTCAACTCCCCTGGCCCATTTTCTCTTTCTCCGAGAATGATGCACATGACTATACTGGCCAATTTTTATTTTTCGATGAAAAGAAGAAAACAAAGCAAAGTCGAGAACAGTATAACCAACTGAGTAAATAATATATAAACCGAATCACAGTGTGAGCAAAGTAGAGAGTTTGGTACGCAAATAATAAGCAAGCTAGTGGACAACACTCTCATTTGGTCATGTGGTATTTTTACGGTGCATAATTTTCTGCCTACTTTTTGTTGGTCCTGTAAATATGTACTGTATATAGACATACAAATCATGCCATTGGACTAATAATAGTAGTATTACAGTTATATTGTTTTATGACATTACTGTTTGTAATTTTCATTTCATTACTTTTTTTTGAACAAATGAAATCATCCACGTCGTCTGTCCACGTAATGCCGTATCTACATAGGTACCTACATGTTTGAAAATGTAAAACTGCTTGTATGTGTTTTTTATTTGCGACAACGGTTTTTACTTTTTCCTTTAGGTGTAGAAACAAGCCATTTCTATCGTTTTACAGTTACACTACAACTGTAAGTACATGTATGGATATACACTCGACAATACACTGCCTGGTAGTAGATTTGCCTATTAAAACTTGGAAAACACATAAAATGACCTGGATTATTATTTAAGTGGAACTTCTCCTGCTGTTGTAGTAAGTATACTTACCTATATCACGACGGTGGTAATTGTGTGTGCATGCAAACGACTATCACTATTTATACCTTTTCCACCACACCAACTCCCATTTTCCGACATGTTCTATTATGGCATAATAATACCAAGCCACATCGTAACGTTGTGCAATAGAAAAAAAATGATTTTTTTGGTAGTAGTTAGCTTTTTTCTCCTTCTTGCTTCACGCTGCTTACACGTCGTACACATGTCGATGCTACTCATTTCGACCTAGTTCACCAGTACATAATGATGACGACATAATATAATAGGGGTAGTCTTAGTATCACCTCCGTACACTCACTTTTAAGACTTTTCCTTCCAATAATCTCTGCTGTATTTCCACTTTCTTCACATTTTACCATCATCATCAACAGCGGAAGAAAAAGTTGATAGTTTCATATTGCCACCTCAAGCCAAGAATCCAAGCTGAATAAACAAAAGAGAAATGCAATAAACGTAATCATCAAAACCACGTACATATTTCCTCCTGCGGCTGTCGCTGTTGTGGATAAATACCTTCAAGCAATATTGCGTTTTTTGTTGCATCATGTCATTATTGTACATCATTCCAATTTCATGGCGTGTCATTTGATGTTCCCCTTTGTTCTTATCAATTTAGCATGTGTGGCAAGTGCATGTTTCTTCATCTCTGTGGCTCCAGGGTCAGCCACCACCACAACAACTTCCATCCAACTCTCTTCCTTCTCCTGTTGTTTCCTTTGATCGAGTGTGCCGTGTAGCCTGATGACTGAGGCTACAAGTATATATCTTTTACCACTGGAGTTGAGAAAGCAGTAAAGTGTGAGGTTTCTCATGTCAGTAGTGGAGCGAGTAAGCAGAAAAGAAAACTGCAGGAAGTGTTGTTGTGTTTGCTCTTTGTAAGCGCAACAGAACACCAAGCAACAGCGGTGTGGTGGTGTGCTTAACGTCTAATAAGACAGCAGAGAATAGCGAGTGGTAAAATCTGACGGAGTCTCACTTTTTGACTGAGTTGTGGAATAAAAATGTTGGATGGACGTGTGATGTGGATGATGGAAGAAAGGGGAAAGAAGAAATCAAAAAGTTTATTTGTGAGATGAAAGGGGCAAGGAAAACGGCTCGCTTCTCTTTTGCTCATAATGATAACGCTCGGGGAAACCTGCAACTTGGTGCTCATCATTTCTACTTTTGTGTAAAGTCGTACTGTGAAAATGGCGGAGGAAACTAGTCTAGAAATTAAATTACTGTTCTTATAAAAAAATTAGTCTTTTTTCGCAAAATAAAAAGAGAAAAAAACTGTGTCAAAATGAAATCCGAGAGTGATGCGGTCTCTGGCCAGTTAAACATTATTAGAGAAGCATCCGAAGAATTTGATAGTGAGCAAAAAGAAGAAGGTAGCAGTAACAGCAGTAGTGTGACGGCAACCGCAGCAAAGGGTGAAGTTACTAGTCTTGAAGGAATCGAAGAGGAGACACGAGCCATGATAAGGGAATACTCAGCACATCAAATTCGAATTTATTCAGCGGAAGAGAGCAAGACCAGCAGTGCGACGTCGACCAGGATAGTCTCTGTTCCACAAGTTGTCTACACTCCACCAACAATCATTATCAAAAAGCCGTCTTCTGGAGGTAAATTATTCAAAGTATTTATATTATTAAAACGTAGACTTCATCAGAAAACACGGTATTTTTTGCAGCTTTGAAGCAGCATTTTATTGAAAGGGATAAAGAAGTGAAAGCGGTAGGTCAGATGTGCTTCTTAGCGCCACCATCACCATTTATTGGTAAAGGGATTCTAAAGAATAAACTGCCCATGTCTAGACCAGGTTCAACAAGTACCTGTCAGTCGGGTAAGACTTACTCTAAATTACCAGGATGCTCTTTCCAATATTTTAGGTGAAAAAATTTAATATGAATTTAGCAATTTATTTATCGTTACAGTCAACATAGATGATCCTTTCAACAGCCTTCGACGTACACGCCATATTTTCATTAGACACCACAACAAATCCATTAAATGTAAGCATTCATAGGTATGTTTATTAATATTCAGCAGCGTTTCATTATGTGCTCATGGCTTACTGCATTTTTCATAGCTGCTCTGTACGCAACAAATACCTTTCAAGTAATTAACAGTCACGGAGACTGCATTCTTCTTGCAACGGAAAGCTCAAGTGTTCTCAAGAGCTTTTGCCTGTGCCGTGGGGCTCGTACATTTTCCCTTCATGTAATGAACACAAAGCACAAGAATTTGCTGCATATTCAAGGACGACCTGGTTGTTTTGCTGTATGATGAGTTGTAGTACTTATTATTTACATATTTTAAAACATTACATTACAACTTGTTTAAAAAACAAATTGTTTCTGTTGAACAGTCTGTAAGTGTGCGAAACGGCAAGAATGAGCTGATTGGAACGATTCGACAAAACAATGAAATGTGTACAACCAGATACTCCGTGTATAACTCGGACAACGTGGAAATACTCAAGATAATTGGAATGGAAGGTGCAAATTGCTGTTGTGCATGGGCCAGTTGTGAAGACGTGGATTTTCACATTTGTCTTCCGGATGGAGTGACTCCTATTGGACGCATCAGTCGAGAATGGGATTACTCAATTGAGGACATTTGTGGAGCTCTTGTCAGTCTGAAGGTGGACGTGAAAACAAAATCCCTAATTCTTGCGGCTGTATTTTTAATTGTACGTATGTATTTAACAATGCAAAAATTCTTGTGATTGGAGAGTTTATGAATTTTTAGAAATCTCAAGAGCGACTTTGTTCTTTTCGTAGGATTTTAGCTTTTACGAGGGAAGAGAGGACGGATGCTGGTTCAGTCGTTGCTTCCTTACTCTCCTTCTCTTTGTTCTTTTCACTGGTCTTTTGTGGATCATTGTCGACAAATAATTGTCGCTAAGTTGTGATGAAGAAACACTTTTCGCAAACAAATTCAAAAAATAAGTAAATCAAGCTTTTCGCCATTTTACCTGTGAATCTTGTGCCTAACCTAAACATTCATTTATTACCGAAAAATAGTCAAAAAGGCAAAATAAAACTTTGTTTAGCAAAAGACGCCGTGCGTGACGCTTATTTAGGAAATCAGCAAACGGTTTATATCCACTGGGGAGTGAAGATAGTTGTTTGTTTGTCGTCGTCGTCGTTGCTAAAAGCGAAAGAGGTCGTTACAAGAGCTTCTTGGTGTTTACTATGGGGCACTACTGTTGTTATATATACACAAACAAGCAGTCTTTCTTTAGAGTAGTCTTTTGTTCCGAAGACGAGTTTTTTAAAAAAATGAGAACGATTGATTGAATTATTTTGATTTGTATTTTCGCTTAGATGTTACCAAGCACATGTTTTGTCTAGGACAAGATCTTTACTTACCCCAATACGTTAAATGCCAAGTTTTGGATACTCTGATTATGATGAACAAAAAACTATTGTTAAAAATTGTACCTAGTTGCATATGTTTCAAGGAACAACTTGCAAAAAGTCAATCATAAAATTATTATTACATACCTACTAAAATAGTACCAGTACCTTATTGATTGTTGAAGTTACTTTAACTGAATGTCTTTTTATAAGGTTATCTAACAACTTACGGACGTGTTTCAAATAGACCATCTTTTAAAGAACTTACATTGTAACTTGTCCTAGTAATTGTCTCAGCCTTTATCTTATAGGATCTGTACTGTATGGGATCATCATTGTTAGCTTTTACATTTACAGTACGTCTATGTATGTATTTATATGTTAGGTATATGTACATATAGCTAGGTACAAACCATAAGTATTACAAAAATATGTTAATTACAAAGTCAAGGAAAAAGGGAATAAATTAGCCAGTTCAAATATACCATATTTTATGATAATATGCTGATCTTCAAAGTTTCGAAGATTTAAGGGAAAATTTCGTGAAACAAACAAACAAGTGTACTTGCACCTTTTGGTGAGCTGCCGCAGCAATTTTCATTGTTTTTCAGATTTGCCTGTTTTACTGTGATGGATACAGTACAGTTCACATTAATTTAACTTGCAGCATTTTTGTAGTAATCATGCAGTTAAAACAGAAGGGCACTGCTACTTACTATAGCGCTTGCTTTATAATTTAAATGGTTTCTCTCACTTTCTTTCTCCATCTTGTGTTGTTTTGAGAGCGACAAGAGGGAGAAAACTTGTTCCTTTCCGTTGAATCTTTTCCCATACAAACATGTATTGGAATTTGAATTGCATTTTCGCGTGTTTCACACCGACTCTGCTGCACGAACTCTGCATCGCAGATGATTAATCCGTAAAATATGGATCATTGCATGCTATCTCTTTATTGAGCTGGAGCAAGGGGTTCTTTAACTAAGACGTTTAGCATGTTAACCACACAAAGATTGCAGCCTAAACTCTATTATCAATCTCGTGCATGGCTTGGGTACGTGTGCTGCTGCTGGCTCACCCAGTTGCCAGCAGCAGAGCGGATCAAGATTCCTCCGCAACGGTAGGTCACTCGCATATCTATGATATGTGTTTTGTGCAGCAAATGAAGAAAAAGACCTTAGTGGTCACTTTAGCAAAACAGATATCCTTTTCAACTGGATAATGATACGGTACGTATTATACAGTTCATACATATGTCACTTTGTGCTACTACTTGCTTTTCTACAAAGCAGCATACCACAAGGTCTTTCAGCAGCAGAGAAATACAGAAAATTGCCGCTTTACTTTTATACTGATACACGCCAAAATATTATACCTACATTACACTGACAAGGCAACTCTCATCACACTCGCTTCTCCATTTGTCGGCTGAAAGCCACAAATACATAATTTAAGTGAAATGGTAATATTTAAACATCTGTGCTGCAAAATATGTATGTACAATCTTATGTGAAAATAATAGACAAATAACGTAGTTTGCTGTTCCTGAAAATAATTTTTTGCTAAAGCTCATTTCTCAAAACTGTATTAACAGCCATTTGTTAAACACAAATGTGATTACATTAAATTAGCTTCCAATTCCAAAGTTTTCCTTGCAACCAAGATAGAGTATAGAGTGTATAGAGTTTGGCGAAAAGATTCCTTGTAAGTAGCACGAGAATAGCAGTATGAGTATTGCGGCAAAAGTGGAAAGCTGGAAAAGATGAAGCAGCTTTTCTCTCCCACTATATTTTTCCCCTTGAGACGAAAAATAGGTTTGATACTGGATGCTATACTGCTGCTGCTACTACTGCTACATTGCATAGCACACAGAATCACCTAAACTTATAAGGAAAAAGGAACATAGAAAAAGCATTCATAGTGAAAAGGAAAAAAAGATGCAGGAAGAAAGAAAACAAGGCATTCGTACAACAAATCTAGCAGTGCGATATTATTAAAGAAAAATACTACATAAAATACTTAACATCTGCATTAAGGAAGACCACCAACATGCGATGCGAAGAAAAAATGTAAAGCAAAGGCCAAGACAAGCTGCCACCACCACTGTCGTCCTTTAAAAAGAGCAGCATCAGCAGCAGACCACGTTGGCTTGCTTTCTCTTGTCCTCTTCCAAGCTGAAGAAAAGTTGAGTAAAAGAGTGAGCACGTTATGCACCACACTCTGACTCTGCTCTGATGTTATACTTTTTTACGGTGCGCAAGATGATTATATGCCGTATGCATGCAGAAGAAAAAGAAGAGGAAGAAGAAGCAAAAGTGTGCTTTACAGACTTCAATGTGATGCGTTGTTGCAATGCAATAAAAACTGTACGTTTTTCTGCTGCAGATTATATGTCGTGGTGCCACAAAAAAGGACCGTTTTTGTCGTTCCGTTATCCGTTGCGGTTAAAATTTGTTTTGCAGTAGCTCAAGTGAACTCTGCTTGTGTTGCTGCTGTTTCATTTTTTCCTTTGCTACTACTAGCATTGAAATTTGCAGGATACTATTAAATAGCATTATTAGTAGCATATTTCACATTAATAATAAAAATACCTATAATTTTACAAAGGAGAAAAGGAGAGAAAAAGCAAGATTCTACCCGAAATTGCTACCGGTAGCTAATGCTTTGCTGTTTACTCAAAAGACACTGCACTGCCCACTATCATCACTACTCTCTTAAAAGTCTCACAAGGAAGATCTGGTTATCTCTTCAGAAAACTCTGCGATTTAACTGTAGCAAGTGGAAGAGAACGACGTAGTAGGTTCTTTTGCAGCTTTTATGAATAGACGCAGGCCAATTATTTCATCTTTGGGGGTACGACCACCGATAGGAGAATAGATCAATGCTCAATAACTTTCGCTCACCACCATACCGCCATAATATTATTCTCATCAAGTAAATGAACAGCCACGCAAATGCAAGGGAAAGTTTTTATCTGTTTATTCAATAGCTACCAAAAACTATATGGTTACCTTATTTTCAGAGCTATGCAATGACGTTGCATAGCTCAAAGTGCAGTGATAGATTTTCAGTATTAGGTTTTAGCATAGGCATTGAGAGACTCTGCACTTTTACGTGACTCATTCAGCAGAATATTATGCTACACAAGTTGGACCACACCATAGAAAATTTTTGGGGGACCAATCACCCAGTTTTTATCATTTCACCACTTTTTACGACGTCTGTGTCTCCAGAAGCCTTTTCATGCTGTGCTAAAATAACGCTGCCACCACTATAGCGGAAGTCAGGAAAAAGTGCCTTTGTTGTTGTTGTTGTTATTATTATTTCTTGAATCGGTGTGATTGGTATTTGGTCCGAGAAAAGAATTTTTGTTTGTGAATGAATATTAATATTAGCTATTATGCAAGTGACTTGCCTTGGATAGACTTAGATAAATAAATATAAAGCATTTTGCTCAACAATTTTTTATTCATCATCATCGCACTTAGTGCAGAGTCGTTCTTATAGGATCAATCTGGTAAGTTGGTCAACAACGGTGAGAAAGGAAAGATAAAACTATATTAGTATATTCCTGCTACTTCCACCACCTCCGCCAATCAAAGCAATTTATGTTTTCTCTTGACTGTTGTGGCCTGTGCTTTGCTCAAGAAACGACTCGGAACGACGGTAGCCATATTTTTATTGGAAACTGATTTCCTTGTTTTTTTCCTTCGTACAAAACAAATTCCACATATTCGCCATCATCCTCGTATAGTACTATACGTCATCTACCAAATCAATGGATTACATCGAGGAAGGGACGCTTTCAGAAGAAGAGGAGGTATGCTTCACTGGTTATTTTCTTCTTAGTTCTTCTTCTTGGCTGAAGCGCCATGAAGTGTAAGTTTTCTTTTTCTTTTTTGAGCTTCTCCCATTATTTTGCCAAAACTTCTTTCTGCTTTCTTCTGGGGCAACTCAACCATATCCACCTTTAATTACTGCTATTAATTTAAGCATATATTTGTGTTTCATCATCATCAACGTCGTGCTACTATTGCTCTATTGTCCCACACAGGAGAAAATCCGACTGTTTGGCAAACTAGCGGAGAGCCTCATAGTTCTCACTTGGATCTTTACTGGATTTTTTGCGGCTGTGTCCTTAGGAGTCAGCATCCATCTCACACTCCGCTTTATACGAAGTAAGAAGATAAACGTTTGGTTTATTGGAGTGGAGCGCACCAAAGTTTTGAATAGGTCGCTAAGAATAAAAGTAGAGTGTCTCAAAAACTTTCTGTGTAGGGTTTATTCGATCGCCAAAAATAAAGGACCTAGGCATACAGCGGCAGCATCAACAGCAACTTCAACACCCGAACCTAGCCTCGGTCCTCTAAAATCTGATGCTTGATGATCAGAGCGGCAGTACCAGTAGCGCCAAGGTTCACTCAACTAGCAAATTTGTGACTGGGTGAGTTTCACCTTGAAACAAAACGCTCGTAAATAAAATTATAGAGTGTGTTTCTGTGTATTTAAAAAAATTACAGTTAGTTAAGCAAATTTTTAAATACTATTATCTTCTCAAGGAAGTAAAAAATATGATGGATTGCTTTAAGAATTAATAATTAGCGCGTAGGTATGCCATGCATACACTGCTGCGGTAGTATAGTGCTTTTTCTTTTTTTTACTACACACTAAAAACAAAAAACCTGTGTGTAGAGATTAAGTTAAACTAGTGTAGTAGAGCAGTAGTAGAAGTACTTGTTTACTTTACAGTAGGTAGAAATTACTATACTGTAGTCGTAGCGGTATGTATGTTTCTAGTTTATCTGTTTGTGTTTAGACTTAATAATTTACACCATATCTGTCTGTAGTCTGTCCGTAGGTGTACTTTTGATATGATTGTTACCTTAATGAAATATTTAGTGTAGTACAACAAAAACAACAACAGTTCATTTAAACTTTGAATAAAATAATTTTCCACTCGTCTTAAAATATACAAATTTCAGCTTTCATCATCATTTATTTCTGCTTAGTTGGCATTCGATAACATTCTTAATTCGTATTCGTGACATTTTCTGTAGACACGCTGCTGCTGGTTTCTGTACCACCTTAAGTAATTTCCATTCTTGTGTAAATGTAAAAACATTTTTGTATCTTTCACCTTAAAATTCATGCTACCCTTGAAAATCATTTCAAGGGAAAACTGTGCTCGGCTTTCTCCTTCTGTTTTTCCACCCAACCTATAATACGTTCGTAGCAAAATGGTCCACTCAGCATGCTCTAGATTGTGAGTAGGTACATTTTGTGTGCTGCGAAAACTGTATACCACATAAAGTACCTATGCCTTTTCAATATCAGATTAGCATGCTACACATGCATCAGAACAATAGCAATATTAAGTTAAGCTGCTGAAAAATTGGTTCAAGTCAACGTGCCATTTTCATGAAGGTAGGCAGTTGGGGACAGGTAGGTATTTGCATGTAACATTTTTTACCAGTTTCAGGGAAACTCTTTCAGGAGACGAAGTGGCAGCAGGCTAACAACCTGAACAAGCAGTATCGGAGCTGTAGCAAACTATTCTTACCTGCTTCTCATTCTTTCCTAATTTAATTCTGCATCGAGTCAGAGAAGAAACAAAATTTTTGACTGGATCTACACTTATCTTTTGTCATCTTTTGACCGTGTCTAAAATAACCTGTTTTCTCGGGAAATGGTTTACTTTTTACAACACAGCATCATTTTTTTTATCTTGAATGACCAAGACCCTATTTCATTTCCAACACATTAATCGTTCATTTTTTTCGAACCATTATTTGTTTCAACCAAATTTTAGCTTCGGTTCGGTCGTTCGGTCATGGTCGTTTACAATTTAGTTTTTATTGATAAGTTTCCTGGTTTCATTTTCAACGCTTGCCCCAATTACTAGGTTAGGTTTGTCGAAATCAGTTTAGGATATTTTTTTTCTTGTATTTCCCTTTCCCCGCGAAATAAAATTAATAGCAATAAGTAAAGAATGGAAATTAGGTAAAATTTGTGAAGCAGTAACTCCCATCATACTAACTACAACGGCTAGTAACAGTTGCACCTGCAGTACCCGCGCGGAGTCGACAACCGGACTGCAAGCGTAAAAATTGGTACTGTAACCCATTAAAACTTGGTTATCTGATCAAACCATAGCAAAAAAGTTAAAAATACGCAATCAAGCCACCTGCTTTCTCCACAAGTTTACATACGTGGTGTACCGGACTACCTTTCTACATCATCCTGCGCTGCATGCTTGTTTATTTTTTACTAAACTATTAAAACATGTTTTTACTTTTGAAAAAAAATGACCTGCAAAGCTCAACTTTCTTGTGTTCTTTTTTGTGTCAATTTGAAACGCTCTGTTGGCCAGTATAAATGGGAAACTCATGGGAGCTACCAAGGTTGCGGTTGTACCGATCGAAGGTAAGTGTTCAGAGGCAGTTGTGCACCTTCGTCCATTTTTTACTTTTCTCCCGTGACACAAAAGCAGCATACAGGCAGTCAAGCAGTGCACTTGTTATTCTTGTTTCTCTGACGTGTTTTGTCATAATATAAAATGCTATGTACACAAGACAAAAATCCTGTTAAGTATGCACTTTTAATTAAACTCTGGATTGAATCGGATAAAAACTGTTTTTATTTCATAAGTGCAGTGCGTAATAGGCGTATGTCTTTAGTTTCTTGTTAGCACTGAAGAAAGAAGTATACAAAAAATTGTGTTGTCGATTACCAAATTGTAAATTGACTATTGGTGTCACAAAATGGTTTTGTTGTACATCTAACTTGATCATTTTAAATATTTGATAAAGTGTCGTGATGAGTCCAATGAAAAAGTTATGAGTTTAGAAAACAGTGAGAAAAGTAGAGAGGACAAAGCCATTCCGTTCGACACAGTTTTTCCAAACACTTTACTGCAGGAGAACGCCAACAATAATAATGACACGCTATTATTTCAATCTGCACCATTATACAATTCAAGTAAATTAATGGATTTTCTCCCTCTTTTCTCCTCCCCAACAACGTCAACCGCAGATGATTCCGTATTCGTTATTAAAAAGCAGGCAGGACAAGGAGATGAGACAGACGAAACCGGGAGAACGCATTCTGCGCAAAGCGTCCAATCCAGAGGTATGTCTTCTTCTTGCTCATTTTAAAAAGGAAATGAAAAAAGTGTGTCCACTTGTCTGCGTGCGACAAAGAAAAAAAACTAAATAAATAAATGAAATACTGACTGTGATCATGGCTCGCGTGTTGTATAAAGTGTCCAGACTCTCGCTGGAGCAAGATCTGGAACCTCTGGCCGAAATCAACCAAGTTTTTATCAAGCAATTAAATAGGCAGACTGGAAGTAGGTTTTCACAATAAGTGCAAATATTTATCCTTTTAAATTTTCTGGTGAAGGATGTTTGCTTTTTTGTGATTTTAAAAGCATATTGACCTTAACAGAACTTCAGCCAGCCAAAGTGCCTAAAAAGTACGAAGTGCTCACAAATTACGGGGAACGCCTCTTCCTCGCCACCGAGACCACGGACTCACTCCAAACCAGACAGTACATGGACGACAGACCCTTCAAATTTTCAGTATTAAATAATCACAGGGAAGCTGTGCTTCAAATGGATGGCGATACTAACGTAAGAAAGTAGTAGGCAATCTTTAAGGTTCCGTGCCTGTAGAGTGAAAGACGTCTTTTTCGCTTGTGTGCATGTTCACATTAAAAACGAAAAAAGATGTGATGTTACTGTCATCCTTCTTTTTGCCTCTCATCATCCAGGTTATCAACATCATGAAAGAGGAGCGGGAACTGGGTCGCCTTATGCAGACAAATCGCTTCTCGTACGTATGTAATCTTCCACCCCGCTATAAAATCCAGGACTCGTCGGGGGCCACGTTGTACGTGCTCTCCCAGAGAAAAAAGGGACGCTGTGGAGACTTTGCCATTTCCAAAGAGTTTCTTCTTCTCTCTCCCAATGACAACCTGTGCGTGGGAAAGGTTGTTAGACAGAATCTTCCAGTGGCTCCAGACATTTACACGCCCGGTGAGAGCTTCTCCCTTTCCTTCTTCACTGATGGGATGGATGATAGGGAAAAGGCACTTGTGATAGCTTGTGTCATCGTTTTGGTAATAGAAGTCAAAAGAAGAATCAAACACAACATCAGAACAAGTAGTGTAGAATATTATGTCGTAATACTTAATACGCAATTAAAATAGTACTGCATGGCACATGCAAGGGATAAATGGAAAAAGGACATTTTTTTATCCCGAAGGCAGCAGAAAATAGATAGAACGCTCTATAATTTCCAAGTAGTATATTTGTCAACTCGTGTACAAAATATCAAACTGATCTCTTTTTTCTAGGATTTCCAATATTTTTGCAAAAGACAAAGTTATGGATTCTGGAAAAGGCTCGTCGTTTGCATTATGGTCATTGGAATTTTGATTGCCGCGATCGTATTGGTTATCAACTTTGCTGTGGACTTTAACGAGGGACGAAAACACCGATTTCCTGGAAATATTTTCAATAATTAAAAGATTAAAGCTACTATTTATAAAGAAAAGCAACTTGACTAGTTATAAATTCCTACTTGTAACAATGAACTCTTCCTTCTCACCTGTGACATAACTCATACAATACAATATTATAAATTTGGCTCATCATGCTACAAACAGGTAGTGCTGGCCCAGTCTATCGTATACATTGGAAAATTCCAGACATTATGTATATAAATATTTAGGAGAAAAAAGCAATAATGTATTGTTACTCTTCAAATTTTATGCTACATTGTATAATAATAATAATAATACCAACCATACCGTCGTTTAAATCGTTAACGCTTTTGCATAGCGCTTTATGCATTTTCAACACAATTTACTCATTGTCTCCTGTCTACAGTGAATGTACCCAACTATTAAAAAGACAAACGGGAAATAAAGCACAAATCAGCAAACAGTTTTACATATGACAAGTCTTTTAAAGAGGCGTTTTATGCATATATATTTTGCAACCATCCGTGTATTCTAATATGTGATGTGATCATATTTATCTGCTTACTACAATACGGCGAATATGTAAATATTGTATTTCCTTTGTATCATTGATAAACGTAGAGCACAAGTAAACTTGTAATGTAGCCTTCTCTTCAAATAACATACACTTTACAATTATTATTCTACCAATGCGACAATCATACCTAACAAATAAACTGTTCTAATCTTATCTGTCTCAACCAGCTATGAGGTCACTCTTGAACGTGATAAAAACGGTAACACAAGCACCGATTGACGGACGACGATTGTTGTTCCTGTTGTGTATCATAAATAAGAAAAAATGTCTAGTAGTTTCTTGTTTCAATTTTCTACGCATTTTTTATTTGATTGAAAACAATTTATTTATATGACCAAAATATTTTACAATGCTAAATATAATTGGCAATTTAAAAATAAAATAAAATAAAACTCCGTCCTGTGTCACAGACCAAATCGCTTAGTCTCAACTTTTTCAATTATGTAGCCCTTTTTAGACAATGAAAAGAGAAAATCGACATCGTCCCGTAACAGGCACGCCTCTAATCTCTCATCGGTTTCCATTCACATGATAAAATTTCAACCACTGCACTGCAATTCTTGCCTAGGTATAATATTTTTTACAACTTATGGAGTTACTTTATCTGCACATTTGTGGTGTTTCATAGCTTTCAATTGCCACGATTGAAAATGATAGTAGCAAAACTTATATGGTACATTTATTGCATTCAATTTAAAATAAAGCATAAATACAAGGCATTTAGTACTTTTATGCCAATTCCTCATTTAAAAGTAGACTGATGATGAATCAGAGAACAAATATTGAATGTTTGAACCGCATTGCAAATGTCTTCTACGTTTTATAAGCGTATAGCAGGTAAATCTATATAGGTACATACAATCAGTCACAATGCAAATTGCAACTCTGCCCCATTACTCAACACTGGTGTATGTTAATATTATGATAATCTTGCTGTATATTTTAGGATGATATTAATAATAGATACATAGTAGAAAATCAAACGAAATGAGTCAACTGAGTAATAATTTTGGCACTGTTATTATTCTTATGTAAAAACTTAACAAAATGATGGCGTCCGTTACGTTCTCATTGAAAGTGATGATTTCATACCTAATCTCTCCGTGATGATAACATGTTATGACAAATATCATTCCCAGAAAAATAAATAGCTTCAGCAAATCTGACTGGTGATGGAAATAAGCCTTTGCCATCTTATCTTATCATTGCTTTTGGAGCAGGGTTGAGTTCTTTTTGGCTATATATATTATAACGCAAAATGAAAAATATCCGTATTGTTAACATTATGATACGACGCCGTGGCTGGTATGACCTAATTCATATCTGCATGTACATAGGATAGCGACCAACTGGAGTATTCGCGGGGGCCATTTTTTCCTACCAGAATAATTTTCGGAGGTTTTTAATTACGTGTTGTTTTATAAGGAATTCCTTCAAATAGACTAGCTTAATTTGGAGGTGCTTTCGCTTAAACAAAATTTCGATCGTCACAAAGTTACTCTTGTAATATTACGAAATCTACTCTTTTAAAAACGTCAAACGAACAAATAATTATTGGATTTCAATCCGACCGCCAGGATGGGTCGAGGCAGCGATATGGGGTCAAATAATTGCCTCAAGTTTTCAGTCCTCATGTTGAACGTGACTATTGGGGTATTGGACAGACGCGTTTATAAAAATATCAGTTTGTAAAACATAAATAATCAAGTTAACTAGTAATAAATTGGGTCGTGTTTTGTGAATTAGATTTTAGGTCTGCTACTGTTCTGTCTAGCAGTATGGATGAGATTTGAGCGAGAAGTGCGAATTTGGATATCCGAGTTGGGAATGTACCAGTACTGGACAGGACTCTATATTCTAATGGCAGCTAGTATTATCATCGTGTTGATTTCAATTTGTGGATGTGGAGGAACGCAATCGGAGAGTTCAGCATTATTAGGAGCTGTAAGTGGTCTCGAAATTTGTGACGATTTAAGATAGTTCTGTCATCTATGCATTCATTGTTCACTCTTATTCCATCACTTTTGTTAAAACGAATGGAAAAATTGTCTAGAATATTAGCTTGACCTCATTCACATTTGTCCTCTTGATATTCGGAGCGTCAATTCTTTTATCAAAGCATATTCAGCCCACAACGGATATGGAGTATTTACATGAAAAGTTTAATGACATGTTGTTGCCAAAAAACTATCGAAGTGACGAATTTCTTGTGTTTCTCTATTATGAAGTAAGTGAAATGGATAGTGACAGGAGGAAAGCATAATGAGTATGCTTACTTAAAAACTTGGATACTTTTTCCTGAGAATTGTTTCCGACCCATAAATAAACTTTGCTGCTTGATAGCACGCAATCATATATGTACCTACATTACTTCACAATACCCCATCGACGAATTTGAAATCACTAGATAGATTACTAGGTATTTACACACAACGCGTGTTTGCCCTGAGAAACTATCTGACTCATTGCAACATAATAAATTACAATGACGAATTTGCATGCATGCTACGTTACATAGTTGATTGATACTGAATAGCGTGCTGGATAATACAAATGAGTTATTATTATTATAACAATTATAATTGTCTTAATTTCATAATTATCACAATCATAATAAACTGCAACACAGTATATTCGTCGTCTTCAAGGCATGAGAACTATTAGGTGGAACTTAATTGATAGGTATACACCAGAGAGATTTTGAATGATTTTTTATCTTATTTTTTTTT
>JAHZMT010002462.1:0-14483 GCA_027743785.1 Sinhomidia bicolor
TTATCGAGTTTCAACTCATCATGACACTACTACTGTATACTGAAGCCGTAATAATAACGTTAGAAAAGCAATAAAAGCTACTTTTTCTCGTTTTTCATAAGAGTACAAGTGGCACAAGTGTAAACGACGATAAAACTTTCACGGAATATTCAATTCCAACTTATAACACATGCTCTTCTAGCTTCTATAATTCAAGTTAGATTATCTAACCATAAAAATAGAAATGAGACCTTTTCCTCGTGACGGGTGCTTTTGCTCTTGTCTGTCGTCCTGGTGGCTCTTACGACGACGACGATGATGTACATTTATTTCATAGTTAGTAGCTGCCTACCTATATGCCTACTCCGTGAAAGCAGCACATTGTAGTATAATTGCATCATGTAAGATACGCTCACGCAAACAGCCCGTTTTTTATGTAATATTACGGGTTTGCACATGCTTTTCCGCGGAGAAAAGAATGAAAGATGCTTGTGAAAACAAACGTTGTGCCAGCACGTTTGTTTTTCTTGGTAAAGAGGCAGGAGGGAATGAAAAAATACGAAAGACAAAGGGTACCCACGTGTGGACTAACCACACATCTCAAAAAAGCCCAAGTTGTGGATTTATGATGAAGGCATACAAACAAAAGTGTGGGCTGCCTACGGTAGTATATTAGTAGGTATATGTACTTGATACATACATACCACACAACTGAATATTATGTCGGTTGCTTGAAACACAACAATGTCCTTAAAAAAATTGGAACGTTGCTGTTGCTGCAACAACGTTCTCGTTGTTGCCGACATCAAACTAGTGGCAATTTAAACAAGGAGACACGACAACTCACAAAACAGGCTCAGTTCTCTTGTGCAAACAAAACTGGGAGAGGGTGAAATTGTAGCGGCCCATCATCATTATTATTATTGCTTGCCAGTTTTTGGTACTACTGTTGTTGGAGAAATAGATAAGATATATTAAACTTTGTTGTAATGTTTACTTACAATGCTTGCTCGTTCCGTCGCGTCGCCGTGAAAGTAGCAACGACATTTTATTTTTAGAAAATACAGACATTTTTACATTCGCAATGAAAAGAAAACTCACGGAATACGGCAACCTTGAAAAAGACAGGCTCCGGTGTGTGCTTTTTTCAAATTGCATGAAATGCAAAAGTAGACAAACAGATTGGAAATTAAATGTAATGTTGAATATTTTTTCTGGCAGTAGAGGAGAGACTCAAGTGAATGATGCGTACAAAGGATAAGGCTGAAAGTTGGAGGATAATATTGGCTAGAATGACCTTATTTTGTGCCGCTCAAAAATATAATATAGCAAGCCTACAAACTTGTACATTGTTGCAGCAGCAGCAATCGTCAATCGTAGTGTTTGTAAACCAAATAAATGCGGAAATGATATATTGTCTCGTCTCCACTGGAGCTAAAATGAAAACTTTAATATTGCAAAGCCACAAGAGATTCGTTCAAAATACTTTAGCCAATGGATAAAACAGCAAATCATTCCCTGTTGAAAGTAAAACTGAAGGGGTTTTTAGTTTTGATGGAAAACTGAGGCTTTATACGTATATATTGAAGAGCTTCTACTTGGCTTCTAAATAGGCATCCAAATATTTAACCCAAACTTGTAACAATTTATGAATATCTTCATGATATATATATTTTTTAGCTATTCAGGATGTTATCAGGTGACAGTCGTGACACTAACAAATGTCTGCCAAATGTGAACGGTGAAATTTGAATAATTTTACGGAATATATATTTGCTGTGTGTGCTCAATTATTGCTTGTTGAAATGCTACCGCAATTCATTTCTGGCTTTCCTCTGTTTGCTATAATAATAATAATAATAATAATTCGATAGGAGAATGTAAACTGAATTCTAACTTTAACGAGAAATATTATAATAACATCCTTATTTGCAGATTTACTTTTTCCTCTTCACATGGATAACTGGTTCGATGACAGTTGGAAAGATTCAGCCTCTGTTTAGCAACCCAGACATATATGAAAGCAACAGTCATCATGGTCGCTACGATAACGATGCGGTTCAGACAAGTAACGATTTGCAAACAGAGAACAACGGATCAATCGTTACCCATGAGCAGCAGCAGCGGCAGCAACGAGCGCACGTCATGGGTAAAACTTCCTCTGTCACTTCAGTCCCCACTTTATCGACATCCTCCCATGTTACTACTACTACTACTACTGCTGCTGCTGCTGCTACTGAAGGAAATGAAAGTGGTTCGTTGGAGAATAATGTTACAAAAAGAGTGTCGGCAGCCCAATCCAACGGCAACAGCAACGCCAATGACATGCACTTGGAAATTGACAGAGAGAACACCAGCGTGTCAATGCTGAGGCTCTTTTTGTTCAGCGACACTTACTCAATGGGTAAGTACTAAATAAACAACGACTACATAGTCTACTCAATCAAGCTCTTTTCCATAAAAAACCAATAGCTTTCACCCACATCACAGCTAATGTAGTGATGATACAAACGCCTTTGATGTAATTATCGTCAGCATAATCCACCAGATTATTACCGAGAAAATGTCATCATATTTCTATCAACGTGTCAGGTGAACTTGTACCTTCATTCAGGCAAAATTTTGCTAATTTTGTTACACGTAAACTACAGAGTTTTCATGAAAGCACTTGAATTTGATAAACTGGCAAAGTATATACGGATTTGTTTACTGGAGGACCGAATATACATATCTGAACTGACACCTGCAACAGTAACCCTTTAACAACTTGTCAACACCGACACAGACAACCACATACATATATGAATTCTAGCTCTACTACTGTCACCAAACTAGTACCTTGCCTTGTTAAAAGATAAAAAAAATCTCGTAACGTTATTTATGGTGCTGCTACGGAACAAGAAACTTGCTTTACTGTAAGTAAGCTTGACAAGAACTCTTTTTTTTACTTTAGTACAAACACACACAAAAATCATCCCCTATACGTGACAGTTTGCCACTTGCCAGTTCAATGATTTTGATGCCAGAAGAAGAAAGTAAAAAAAGCAATTTAAAATACACGCAGTACACAGGAAGCAAGTTACAAAAAAAGAATATCTACATTCACAGTACAGAAAGTTTTTCTTGGTATGTATAGTAGGTAAATAAAGGGAATGTTGCGCCAAAAAAATATGTATCAAAATTCAACCAAGCAGCACGGAAAAGAACTTCAAGTTGACTTGACATACCATTTCATGAATTTTGTTTTTGTCTCTCTTGCATTAATCCTATCATCAAAAGTTGAGGTTCAGGAAACGGAAAAAATGTACACAATATATACCTACATATATATTATTCGTAATAATATGTGGTTTGTTGTTGTAGTCTCATGATGATGATGATGATGGAGTTTCCATTTTCCCATACAAATAGAGAAATAGTTTACCAGAATAAATAATACTAAATTGCAGGGCGCACTAAATCAATTTTATCATCAACAAACATGTATGGGTAATAACAACAAATTTGTTATCTGTGTCACAAATTGTCAGTGCAAACTGTGAACTTGGTTCTGGATCTTTTGTGTGAAGTCGCCGGAGTTTACTCGTCGATTCTACTAATTCGTGGGCTGCAACAGGTACAACATAACAGTAAAAATAATAACAATTTTCAGCATGCATATGTCGCTAAATATGTAATTATGATTGTACAAATTGGATTCTTGCGTTTTTCTTTCATTAATGCAACAGTGTTCCAGCTCATGTCACTGAACCACTGTATTACCTAATATTTATTTATGATTAATTTATAGGAGCGGAAAAGTTGGTTTTGGCCGTGGATGATTGTCGTACCAACTCACATTGCTATTGACGCTATCACAATGGGAGGCATTATGGTAATCTCATTTCCTTTTCATAAATATATTTTTTTCTACCTAACCTAACCATACCTATAAAACTGTATTTCCGGCAAATGTAAAACTGGTGTTTACGCTGGAGAAAATTCCGTCAAAAGCTGCTACCCGGAATTCTAAAATATACAAGTAAATAAATATCCGGGAGCGCCAACATTTTTTTTCTCGTGATACTCATCATCAGCTACTTATTTTTTCGGGTTTTTGCATTTGACAGATGGAATATTTTCTAGAGCCAATGGAAACACCCCTGTCACTTGTACTGCTAACTGTTTCTGTTGATGTGACACTGAACTCTATCAATGTAAGTTATTTTTATTACTACTTTGAATTCGTTTACTGACTTTTTTTTAAAAAAAGCAAAACTTGATATTATTACGAACATGCACGTTCGTTGAAAAAGCACTCACAGAATGAATACATGTGCATTGGTGAACACTCTTGGCAATTCTGTTGTATTTAGATACAAAGTAAAACTGGGTTGCATCACAATAATAACAACAATAATAATAAAAGTCAAAGTTCTCACATTTATACTTACCTTTTCAGTTCCGTCCTTTTTCCTGTATGTTTTCCAAGAGTTGTTTAAAAAAAATCTTTTTTTTGTAAAATTCGTTAAAAAAATCACTTGCTTTTATTTCGCTCATGCATAAATCTCCTCGCTATACATTATGCACTACTACTGCAACTTTCAAAGGATTTGCAAGAGTGGTATATCTCGTAGAAATTTTGTATGAGTTTATCTTACTGCGAAACAGGAAAATCATTACAACAATAAGTTTGCTACTTTTAGTAAGTCAGAGCGCATTATTAGCAGCAACTAGTTTCCGAGAACCCGACCTGTTTAGCAAAGAAGAGAATAGTAGTAGCTGCTGCATATTTCTTTATCCACCTTGGCAAAAAAATAGTATGAAACAGGCTATTCAAATAGATATTATTATGCATGAACCGTCAGGACCGCGTCATCAACATCAGCAGCAGCAACAGCAGCATCCATGTTTAAACATAAATGTAAACATCTACGTTGCTTGCAATTTTCAATACTTTATACCAACGCACACGGCTCCGTGTTGAATCCGAGAGGGATCACTATTCATTAGTAAGAAAATGCATATAAACGGTATATACGCTGTTTGGGGCATGTTGCATTCCATTGACGGTCGTCGTCGGTATCAAGTAACCTTTTATTTTGAACTAACTGGTTGTTACGAAAAACGATTATTATTATTATATATTGCTAGGTCTTGTTGCTATTAGGGTTCTTTGGGGTTTTTGGCAGATCTGATGCTTACACTCATAATGAATAACACTTGCAGAAATATTAAATGGTATTGTGTGTGTGCAGTGCATATGACAGTGCAAGATTCATTTTTTTAAATATATATATTTTTAAAGCCTTTTCCCTATTCATCCATACACGCTTCATTCACTGTAACATGACAGCCTCTATCTGTTTTCTATTAGCCAGGCGAAAACAAGTTACTTAAAGCAAGTGATGTTGCACGGGTAGACTATTTTACGTATTGCATAGTAGTAGTATATTTAGTATACTGAAAAGGCGCATATATTCCTCCGTTTTGGCTGGAAGCCTGTCTGTCATTAATTGTAGATGTAGCGTAGCAAGTAAAACTTTACGCTGAATACCAATGAAGTGGTTGTTTGAGGATGATAATGACAGACGTATGAATGTATACATATTATTATACCTGTGTTCATTTTTCATTCAAACATTGTTCACTTCTATTTTATAAGCAAAGTCAGTGCTGCCTTTCATTTGACATTGAACGCTTGATAGATGTTTTGAACAATTTTCATTAGTAGGATTTTTATTCTAAAAGCTTTCCTAGCTTAAAAACTTGACGTTTTTTTCTGAGAGTTGGCTACCTACGTATAGGTAGGTATATATTGTATTAGATTTGGTAGTAGTGGTAGTAGCTAAAATCAATTTGTAAAGAGAGCCACGCATGTGTACGAGTACATTGCCTAGAGGATCATGATTGAGAATAACAGCTTGTCTTCATAACTCTTGAAAGTGTACACATTTCAAAGTATTTTCCCATAAATTAGAAATTGGTTATGAAAGAATCAAAATTACTACAGTATATAAACAAATAATAATAATGTTATTGTTATGATCATGTTTATGTATTTTTCAGGCATACGGGCTAATCTGTGTAATCTCTCAGTACCAGGAATACAAAGCAGGACGAGGCACAGCAGCGTACGTGGAATTCACTTCAGTAAGTCAAACAAAGACTTTGCATTGGTAAAAAGAGGAAAATGACGATACGAAAGAGAGATTAACTTTGTTTACAAAAAGAAAACTGGTGGTGAAAAAGGCATTCTTCAAGTTGAATATATGCTTATAAGCTGTTTCTGGTACGTTCACCCCTTCAGCGAAAAGGGATGATTAAAAAGTTGAGGGATAATATAAATTTTTAGTAGACTCGTAAATAACGTTTTATAAATACGTTTTAAATACGAAAGGTAAACAGATAGTATCTTTAATAATGTGATAATAATAATAATCGATATCTTCCTGCAATATTCACATTTGTAATATTCTTACGGATTTGCACTATGTATATATTTCACGTAAAATTAAAATGGAAGAGAACACATTTTATTTGTTGTAGAAAACAAGTAGTTTGACATTTACGGGGGAGGAAACGCGAAATTGATGAAATCTGAGCTTATCGAGTGCAACTGTTTTAGGTTATAAAACATATCATATTTCACTCTACATTTATTATAATGAACGAATAGCTAGCTACCCTCACACTTTTCTGGTCTCCATTTCTGAACATATTGATTCTGCTGTATGCATTATTAAACCAACTCGTTATGCATTAAGTTGCCAAAATATAAAAAAATATATGTATATTTTGTTGTATGACTTGTCCGCAGCAAACACCAACAATTCTATTGGAAACATCAAGTAGCGCCAAAACCGTTCTCAACAAGCCCATTACCATTCCGTCGCAAACACGACGAAAATCCACCAAAGATTACTCATCATCTCGAGTCTACAACAACGACAAGAGTGACTCTTACTGTGAAGAGTTTTCCCTACAAACGCTAACTCACACAAACGAAAAACAAGGTCTGGCAGATAACCACATTGTAAGAGCAACGAAAAATGGAAGCGTTCACCATGAAACCGTAAAGAATGGCCAGGCATCGATAATTGCTTTGGATGGAGAAACTCAAGCTGTTGCGCCGTCTATCAACAACAACGGAAACAACGAAAAGAACAGAAGAGCATCGACACCGGCAGTGGCATCAGGCAACAAAGGAGGCTTCACCTCAAAGGGAAAGTTTGGCAAGTATCTGGACGTATCTCAGAAGCGACGAGCATCCAACCTACCAGATTTAGATTTTGACGGCTGTTCATCAGATCTTATCGATCCGGACAAGATTAACCCCGTGTCAAATAATCACAAATGTATCAGCTGGCAAAGGGAACAATCGGATGGAACCAAGTCAGATTCTGATTCAGAGGACGCCACCGTTGATGTTTTATCCGCTTTTGGTATTAGTGGTTCCAGCAAAAAGTAGAGCATTTTTTTCAGTAGGAATATATGCCAACAGGAATATTTTGTTAAATATTTTTTTGATAATTATGGAGAACTACACGTAATGTGAAATAAATCTCTCCAGATGGATGATTAAGGGGTGAGTTGCGTAAATATTGATACTCAAATCATGTACCACTTTGAGGTACTATTGCATTTATTCATTTAATTATAAGATTCCCAGCTAGTCATAATTTACTACAGAATGTAACTCCAGATTTTTGTCTATTTCATGGTACTTGTTAAAAAAATGTTGAAGTATTCAACCGGTCTTGGGTTTACAATAAAAAGATGCATTTGCAGAAAAATTTTGGACCGACCAAGTATTATGCATGTATTGTCGTCTCTAATTTCCGCTTGCGTGTATGAATAATGAGACTCTTAAGATTGTATGACGATTTTCGTATACGTAAGTAGTAGGCAATACTAGTTGTACAGCGAATTTCTCTAGTAAATATTTAAAACGATTGCGTGAGCTTTAAGAAATTATTAACGTTTGTAATATTTACAAAAATGTAAGAATGAATATTTTAGAGAGAAAAAAACCATCAGCATTGTAAAGCTGAGTTTGAAAAACGGTTGTTAATTGGGTCCATAAGTTTACAAGTATGTATACGAAGAATATTCACATAATAAAAAGCAAAACCTTGGTACATATAAGCTAATTACTATCTAGAGAACTAGCTTGCAACAAAATATATTCTGCTTTGTAGCATGTTAGAAGCAGCTTTCGGAAATTTGTGAAAATATGTATATATATGCTGGTGAGACAATTAATTTTCTCCAACTATATCTATAATTTTATTGCAGTATGTCAAGTATTAAAATTACCAAAATAGTACGTTTTAAACTATATAATGATTTTGAAAAAAATGTTCATATCCTCATATATCTAAAAAAAATTAAATCGATTGGGTCGTTTTAATTATTATTGCTAGAATATAAAATATTAATAGTTTAATAATAAGTTTAAAATGAAGCACATGGCACCTGTCCACTATACATTAACAACACATTATATATTTAAAAAAGGTTAAGTAATACAGTCTTTATTCAGCATTCTGCAAGCAACGCATGGACTTTCAAGAATACTTTTAGATGCGATAATAGGTACATTATATGGAAATTGGTGTGTGTTTTATTTTTTAGAACAGTGTAATAGTAAGTAGTGACGATATAGTAGTGGGAATGCGTGTGTGTTTCACCAAACTTGGTAATAATACTCGGAAATTTATAAAAGTACGACAACAAATGGAATGATTGGAAGACTGCCCTTATACTATATAGCTGCAACGTGATGAATGTCAACTTTTCCTCAGACCTCTTTCAAATGTAATACTTTTAATTGTAGTTGATGGCTACTTTTGTGTATTGTGCAAAAGTTATAGATAGTCTCAGTATAGAGTATCCGGTTTTAAGATATTGTTCAGATGATTGATCGAATAACAAATATATCTAAACATTTGTTTAACTTTTACGCGTTCTTAGATATCATATTAGAGATTTTGGAGATTATTCATTACTGTCGAGAAAGATTATAATCAAGAAAGGTGTATTGCACCTAGGTAAATACACTGTAGTCTTTGGATTTTATAATTTCCCATGATTATAACATCAGTATTATTGTACATGTAAGTATGAAGTAAATGCATGCTGTAAATACAATATAATATCATTTACGATTCAATGTAAAAGTTTTAAGCGTAACAATAAATAAATATGTCAGTTGTCGAAACTATACATATATACAATATAATATCATTTACGATTCAATGTAAAAGTTTTAAGCGTAACAATAAATAAATATGTCAGTTGTCGAAACTATACCTATGAAATACTTTCAAGTCCCGAACAGAACAAGTGGCATAGTACAATGATTTGATAAAAAAAAGCCATGGTGGCATTTTCCAATAATGGAACAACGGAGAGCCTAACGCGACAGCTGGGAGAAACGGCATAACCATAAGACAAACCTACTGCTGGAGATTTCATTATTTAAAGCTATCATAGATGACGACAGTAATACCTGTGCGCGTGTGGTGGTGGTAACCTTTTTTTAGCGTGCTGCTGAGAAAACTTGCTTTATAAAATGCTTGCTCGTGTACTTTTTGGGGTTTGAATGGAAGAATTCTTTTTACATAATACGAGCTTTTAGCACGAAATGACAAAGTAGTATAAAAAAAGATTTCATACCTTAGCCTTAGAATGCTTCATTTGTTGTTAAAACAGAGTAGGAATAATGGGAAGTAGTAGTCGGATGATATTGCTGGATAATCAAATGGTCATGTCAACAGTTTTAACTAAACGTGAATTTTAAACAAATTTTTACATTTATTTTCCAGCCGCTCTAAAAAGGGCTGTATTTTTAATTATGCTTGGACAAAATAGTGAAACTATTAAGACAAAGTTGACCTTGAATTTTGGAAACTATATTTACACATTCACTTCTTTTAAAAAATTTACTACTTGCGGAGATTTTTTTAATACCGCTGCGGAGCAACCTAAGCAGGGAAATACAGATGAACCTCTATTTCATGATTGTGAGGTATAAATATTATGACCACATGCAAAGTTCTGTCGATTTCCGGAAGGTTTCGGGCATCCAATGTTTTACTTTTCAAAGTGTTTGCTTGGCTTTTGTGTAACGGTTTTGTTTCCATTTACACGCAGTCCATTCACTTTTCCATCAACTTTAGGTAAATGCATGATGGAGAATTGATGTTTATCATTTCGTGTACAAACCACTTCTCGTGAAACATTTTTGCGGCGACAAAAACTTGTAAATAATTCATGCTATCACTCTAGCACTTTTGTAATGTGGAATTTTTCATAATTTTTCAGACCATTTTATGCCTACATATTTGTCATTTGTTCGGGAAGTAGCAATAATTTATGCAAACTCCATCAGCACTTGGCTCCATAATATAGACAATGAAATATTAAATGCATTCAAAAACAAATGTCGAAGACTTACGTTGTCCTTTCTGCTTGATGAAAGACTTTAAAGGGCTTAAAAATTTAATTTCGAACCTTTTATCCTACTTTCCTAGAATCATAAAAACATGAAGGATAATGGTTTAATATTCACCAGGAGAAGTATAAAAACGCATTATTTTGTATTATAAATCGACTGGATGCTCTCATAAAGTATCTTTATATTTTTCAAATGTCCAGAAAATTCAAAATTGGTTTTTTGGAATGCCTAAAAGGTAAGAAATAATCTACCCAAGTGAAACTTTATGAGCCCATAAAATGAATAGAACAAATCAAAGAAGATTGATTATACGAACACAGAAATAAGAAGCTTTGGCACATTTATTGACATGACAAAACGTTTGTATCAAGAAATGGTTACAGAATTACCAAGTTAGCTTTTTAAGAGTTTCTTGTCAATTTTCATTTGCCTAACGTTAAAGGATAACACAAAAAAGACAATTCTTGACTCTGACACTGATAATCTTTTAACAGAAAAATTGTTCAAACAACGTTAGATTGTAGATTATTAAGTAAAAGCAAAACTTTGAAACGTTGAATATCTACAGTTACTTTTTATCACATTCATAATTTGTAAAATATAAGGTATAAAATGGAAATAGTCAGCGTTCTGTACAATCCACTGTAAACTTCAAAAGTCTAAAGTTTTAACAATAAAATGGACAAGGGTTCAAAATGTGTACAATGTCTTGGGCCTTGTACATATTCGTTTTAGGACCTTCAAATTGCATCAGTTTTATACACCATTTTATACAAACGTCAACCTGACTATTTATTCTGCATTTTGTATTAACTAGGTTTTAAAAATATGACCACGTTCGACATATTTATGCTACTTTTTGAGAATTTACTATAATGTCCGTGAACGATTTTCCATGCACCCTGCAAAAATACACCCGGTACATAATTTATGACAACAACCAATAGTCATAAAACACTTCTTTAAGGCACCTGGCAACCTTTTTCTCTTTGGAAAAATAAATAAAAAACAAAGGATCATTTTTACAACGTTTTACAGTTCACGTGTTCGTCCTTCCTTTCTTTCTTCCAGAGGAGACATTATCGTGATCATATATCAGGTTCAAATTGCATGCACAACACAGAAAAATACTTACCAATACATCAAAGAGTAACAGTGGTGGTAAGTAGGACGGGATTAGCGTTCAGCTGAATGACGACGATCTCTACCTAAAAAAAGCAAGCGGTGGAAATGCAGAATATCGACGAGACGATGATATTTCATTACAAAGACTCATACAAGACTTTTCGCTGTTATCCAATGCGTACGCTCTACGCACACCACTTCTTCTTACCATCCCTAAACTCGTGTAGGTATATAAAGTTTTTTTTTCCAAAAGAGAATTCCAGGGCAAAAATGATGTAACATTATTTACAAATAGACACACAGAGAAGAAATAGATGGTACACCGGAAAGTAAATGACTATCTACATGAATAACAAATAGAAGATCATAAATAATAATCATAGTAAAAGCACATCATGTATGCATTCATACTGCTACTACTACTGCTGCTATTATTAGTTCTATCCGTAAAATTTAGTACTCTTTTGAATCTACTACTGTTACCAGAGAAGTGTTTAAGCCTCCCTAAATTGTCAGTGCCAGTCAGCTGAAATTGAAGAGTATAGAAACACAATGGAAACGAGATGATGGGGAAGTACACATTTTTTTCTTCTTCAACGCGAACAATGCAATTTATTATGTGAATGGAAAAAAAGCCCAGTGTTCTTCCTCATCTCTTGGTAGTCGTCGTTCGTTCGTTCGTTCCGTTGTTGTCTGCTAGTTTTGTTGGTTGGTGGTGGTGGTGTAGTTACCCCCTCGAGGCAGACTGACTAAGAGAGAGAGAGAGAGAAAGGAGAGGAAATTGTATGTCAACATTCAGACATCATCTCCACTTTTTTCTGTACTTTATCATCGTCATTATAAGTAGCACATCTCGTGTTTTCTTTTCACAGTTCTCTTATCCTCGTGTGAGCACACTGCTCACAACTGCATGCATACTACATAATTCTCACATGCTTTGGCACACATCAGATCGTCGTCATCACCACGATCATTCAAACCACCATGTTATATACTTGATGATGCTGATAGTTTTTGCTTTGAAAAGCGGATGAATTCATGGCCATGCATGGCACATTGCGCTCTGTTGTTAAAAAAATGTGTTCTTGTAATAAAATACTAGAACATTGCAGTGCATAAGTGCTATTTAAACTGTGTTGGTAAATTTTTAAAAAATGATGTAAAAAATTTGATCTAGAACAGTATATTTTCAAAATTTAAAAATCATGTTAGAAGAATCATTAAAACGTGTTTAAATGACTTTTTTTAACTTGTTTTTAATTCTGAAAAAAATCCTATTCTAGAATGATTTGTTATTCTTAAGTATTTTTAATGGGAGTAAAACATTAAAATTAACTTGTCAAATTTTTACAATTTCTTACTGAAGTTTATTTGGATTAATGCTATAAAAATTGTTTTCTTTAGCTCTTTGCGTTTTCACCGATCACATAATATTCCAGACTCGAGTGACGCTTGTCGTGAAACTAGAGACTGACTGTAAATGGGTTTTAAATTACACCAAATATCTTAAGGGTACGTTACTATTTGGAATCTGCATGAATGTCTACACTATTTTCAAAGTATTTTTAGGATCGGTAGGTATCTTACATTATTAGTTTTTAATTACGTTCTTATTTCCTAGTTTCCGTGCTGCTTGTGGTTTGACGGTGGTGCGTTTATTTAAATTGCTCCAGGGAATTCTACATCGCGACATGGCAGTGCTACGATTCAGTTACGCTGAGCGCGTCTTCCGGTGCATGTGGACGGCCCGGAAGACGGTTTATAATATGCTAATATCAGAAGATACGTTTCTTTTCTCGAAGTGTTTGCTAAGATGCAGGATGTATCGAGTTGGTTTTGCTGTCCTGCAGAGGAGAAAAATCTGCGTTGGTGGAATCGTCTTTTCTGACGTTGGCACATTTTACATTCCCACGTCCTTGTCACCCAAACCCATACGCTTCCACTGCACAGGTACATAAAACAAATTCCAAAAATCGGTACGCAAACCCCGTAAAGGACATGTTACCACACAGCATGCAGAGGTGTGATGCTCACCACCTTAACAGGAAGCTGGGAAAGCAAAATTCATTAATTTCCGAGTGGAGGAGTTAATTGCATTTATCAAGTCATTTTCAAGCTACCACTGTTTCTCCGTCTATGCCACTACGGCCAACTACTACTCGACTATTTTCTCGTGTGAAGCGTTGATCTGGTTAACAGGAGCAAGTTTACAACAGCTACTCATGTATGACTACACATATGGTCGAAGGTAATACAATCAGTTACGCGGAACTTGTTTTCCATAGATTCTTGCAAGCAAAATCCACGTCTGCAGTGCTACTGCATGGCTAATATGTAAAATGCTAAGTAAAATTAATAGTGTTATCTTCAAAGATGTGTGTAGTCTGCAGTCGCACCAATCGTATTTACAATCTTTTAAAAATTAAATGACATCAATAGAATTAGTAAACCGAAAAAAGCTTTTTCTGTAAAATGCAATTCTTCTAATAAATCCACGCTAGAAATGCAATTTACATATCCGGTTGTCTTCATAAATGTGAAGATATGAAAAATATAACAAAGTTTGACAAAATCCACCATGAAGTTTGAACTTGTGCATATATTTTAAACTTAAACCAATAAAAAGTAGAAATAACAAGCTGTATATTAGAAGCGTTTGCTATTAAAACATTAGTGGCATTCAGAAATTCTCACATATTCTGATAATTAATTAATCAAGGTGCAAATGCAAAATCTGAAATGTTCTAAATATTTAAATTGCCAAAATTCCTCCTCAAATATTAAATCTTGTAATAAACCCATTTAAGGTATAGAAAAGCAGTGCTCAAACAAGCGTTAAAATCAGAAGAATGTTGTAATTTAGTACGCTACATCTGTTGAAATCGGAATCAAAATTAAATTATAAAATTAATAGTTATTACGTAACTTTCAAAATTAT
>JAHZMT010002463.1:0-17062 GCA_027743785.1 Sinhomidia bicolor
TATCTGTGTTTACTATGACCAGTGCCAACTACATTATTAGTTCTTACATAAATTGCGCGAGTAAGGTGCATTATGAAGAGGGAAAGTTTGAGAAGTTCCATTTTCTGGACAGACTACCTACACTTTCGTAAGGGCCAATTTGTAAATAGTGTATAGTCTTATAATGGGGAATGTTTAGAATGAAAATTGAGATTCCAGACAGTGTTAAAGCAGAGATAAGACAATATGCATGCTCACTTGGTTATATATATTTAATTGTTTTTATTGCATATTGTTTGAATTTAGAAATTAGTTAAATTTTGTAAACGAGCTATTTAAAAATGGCGAGCTGTTTTGGAAGTATATAAAGCAATATAGAAGTAATGCAAAATAAAACTTGTAGATAACATTGCAGTAAGTAGTTTAAAGTTTATTTTTCATCTGTCCTAAAAATAATGAAATTTGAAAATTTCTCAATGCAAAGGACCTAATAAAAAACATGGTAATGCAAGCCATATAAAAATTTAATCAAAGTGAATACACGTGTTTCACATTTCTTTTTTGCAAGATAAATGGAACGTAAAATATGTGAGATTGTTAGTCGAAATGGACTATAAAGACGGCATGGAATGTCATAAAATGTCTCCAAAAAGGAAATTTCAAAGGAATGAAAAATATGAATCTACCAGACTGCGATAATAATAATATGCACGACAAGTTGACGAAAAAATGAAAGATGGCTGGTGAAAGTGATGATAACTTTGTTGTGCAACAAAGACATAGATATTCGAATGCCCAATCATTTTTATGCGTTATGCCTTGTTTGGTTGACGTATGTAGCTAAAACGGAGAAAATTATCACGATGATGATGATGGTAAAGAAGAAGAACATGTTTAAAAAATTAGATTTGTTCTGTACAACGACACGCACGTTTATTTAACTGCCTCTTGAAGCATTCATTTATTGTTCCTGAAGAAAGTAAAGGAATGTCTAGCATATCACATTTATTATCATATCATAACTTTCTAAAGTGGATTTGCTACAACTTGCTTTTATACACTCTGTCATTGTCACTCAGTCCATTTGGAAGTAAAAAAAAGAGTGCATCAGTGCATGACTCTGTTATAAGACCCTGTGTAGTACTACATACATTTACGTCTGCCTATTTTATAGTAGATAAGTAGAAACAGCATGCATGCATGCATGGTTATGTAATAGGCACCACCACCACACCACCTTGTGCAACCAACAACGAACGCTATCATCATCATGAATAATTTGTAATTTCCACCTCTTTCACATGGTTGCTGCCAAATAATCCTGTGTATATTATTGTGTTTCCACTCATCTGCAACGAAACTAAACACTCGCTCCAAGGAAGCGCTATCATCATTAATATATTCATTGCAAAGTTTATTTTACATTATGCTAAACTTGTTATATTTGCAGTAGTAAGTAATGTCCCTTGATACCCCAGTCACTCTCACTTTTCTCCTACTTATTGAATTGCAGTGTGTGTAGTAAATACGTATACGAACGAACAGTAGTGCATTTTCTGCCATGTAGCCACTTGATGCTCCCATCTGTCGCCTTTCACCAGAGAGGAGAAAAAAATAGGAAATCATAGTAGAAAACATTATTGTTATGCAAGGCAGCATTACAGCATGTGCTCACGTGTAAAAGTTAAGAGTATTAAAATGCTCAACTGCTAAAGTGGATGAAGTCTGGAGAGTATCAAACAACAAAGCAAAGGAAAAAAGTACGTTGATGGCAAGAGAAAATTTTAAATTCCAAAAACGAATAATACATGCATGTATAAAAAGAGGTAGTTTATCATCGTCAAACGCATTTATTACAGCTGACGTTATGTCGTCGATGTCGACATTGTATAATAATAGGAGTAGGTAGATTGCTGGGATTTTTTTGTGTGGCAGCTAGTTTAGTACGTACAAAAGGGGTGCCTTAGGTGTTGTGTGCTATGAATTTAGCTCCAAATATGGCAAAATTCCAGATTGGCAAAGAAATTTTTATTTTTTTGAAAATTGTGTTTAGCGAAAGAGATTTTTACTTGGAATTATTATCAATTTCTACTAAATCAGAAACACAGTTTGGAAAGCTACGTAATAAATTATTTACCTAAATATGTTAATTAAAACATGGTTTCGTGGAATATCGGGTGCCCATACGCTTGTGCATCTCCATAATATTTTTTGATATCCTTGCCAATTTTCTATGTCGCCAATACAAATCCCTACCAAGGATTTCGAAACATAAACATGTAAATGTCTACAACAACTTGTTTACGTTATGGACAGAATAAAGATTTCGTAGAATTGAGCAGTCTCTCTCTCTTTCTCTCATATTTTGACTTGCTCTGGCTGAATGACAAAGGCAGTTTTCATTTTCAACGTAAGCAAGCAGTAAATCTTGTCCTCTCGATTTTACTTTAGCTATATGTTTTTTATTCCACATATCTGCTCTAGTGTGTTTACGACACATTTTGTGCTTAAAAGCGATTTTTATGTGAAGATAAAAGTAAAGCTAGTACTTTTGTATTGCTTCCTCGGTTTAAAATCAATACTAAATAATACGTGTGTAGTCGGTACCTTCCATTTTAATACAAGCACACATGCTGAAAATTGTTGAATAATGACCTGAAGGTCGTATAATATTGTATTTAGTGGTATAAAATTGCCCTAATTTAAGCTTCTGTTTCAAGGTACATCGCTTCTCTCTCTCTCTGTGTGTGTGTATGTACGCAAGTTACTTTCACTACACACACTTAAAGTTACTTTCTTTAATTGCGCATTCACTACCGAGAAGTTGGTTTTCTTACGGGAAAATTAGATTACAGATCTTCCATTCGGGAATAGATGGAAGGAATGGAAAAGATAATTTAATTCTCTAGCAACAACGCTACCACTTCTTTACATGTTTGTAGAACACCTTTTGCATTCCTCTGCTCTGTGGTACGAATTGCAATTAGCNCTCTAGCAACAACGCTACCACTTCTTTACATGTTTGTAGAACACCTTTTGCATTCCTCTGCTCTGTGGTACGAATTGCAATTAGCTAACCTTGCCTTAAAATTTTAGCCGACGGGATGACTTACTTCAGGTTGACTTGAAACAGAGTGAGAAATTTCATTACAACAGCAAGCAGCAACAGCAATACTATAGTTGTCTTAGAGAGAAGCATAATAATAGCAAGTATTAACTAGCACTCATTCCTGTTTGTACGCTCTGCTGTGCAGTGAAGATGAAACAGAAAACAAGATGTTGTTTGCTTTTACCGTGTGTATGTGTGGTGTGGATTTCTATAAGATGCCATAGATTCAACTGCCAATAATATACATGAAGATTTATCGAAGAACCTTAGAAAAGTTTTTTTTCTTCGGAGGAAAGTACTCAAACCTGCAATTTCTTGGTGTCATTTCCTTTTTCGTTTTTCATTTCAGATTTATTCGCCAAAAAAGAGCTCCAGCTGAACAAGTAGAAATTGCAAGAAGGGGGTCTTCCTCTCTCTCTCCCTCCCTCTCCCGTTTTCCTAATCTTTTGGGCTTGTGTGGTTTTACTTGCGTAATTCAAACGGACATGTCGTCGTAGTCTTTTTCTTCAAGTCTTTCTCCCATATATGGTTCTCCTCCTCCCCTCTTCTTTTTTTGGTTGCCAGCAGCCTATTTTAGAAGAGATCTAGATTTTCTCACCGTATGGTGTAAAACTCCCGTATTATTGCTTATACATCAGTGCACTTTACTATTATACTTTCCCTTCACTTGCTACACTCTACCAATATATTATATGAAAGTAGTGAAAGCATACACAATTCTTCATCGGATTTTTTTTTCTCCGGGTGCCGTTTTAACCTTCTCATTTTCATCTTTATTGCTCTACTCCTGCTGCTGCTGAGGTTGGCTCTTATATTTTTTCAAGACTACTAAAAAGGTAAATGATGGGATAGGGGTTATTCTGTCATATACCAAAATGTTGCTCGCTATAAAAAAAATGATGGAAACCATTTCTGATGACGATGATGGTGGTGGTGGTGGCTAAAAGGCAAACATGAATCGTATAATAATGTGATGTATCTTTTGTGCAAATGTGTGCGGTAGCGTGACCAAAGAGAATGTGTACACTAGAAAATAGGTGTGTTCCAGGAACTTTGACAGTAGCATGTATAGCAGTTGTGTGTGTGTGGAAAGAGTGGACTTAATTTTGCTGCGGGGAAAGGGAGACTACTACTAAAACATATAAATAACATGTGAAGAGAATATTGAAACAAGTAAATTTAAACTCACCGTTGAAAAAAATGGCTGTTTGCTAGGCTTCCAATGAGAGCAGGGTAGAGACGGATAAAAGTTACGGAAATTTTAATGTCTTTATGGAAATTAGAACATGACGAGTTTTACTGAGCTGCTGTGAATGAGACGAGAGCATGTCATGCATTATTTTTAGGAATGATGAAGCTCCATATGCTATATAATTTTAGATTGTACAATAATTATTGTAACCGTGGTAGTATATATGGCTTGCAGCAGCTTTTTACGTTCGTTCGTATTGTACACCAATTTAGAAATATGTGTCGACAACAACGATTAATTCATGAAACGAATGTAGATTAGTTTTCTAATTGCCACTTTCATTTCACAGTTGACATTTTACATTGACAAAAACTGCTGCACACAAAATCTGCTATGCTGTGTTTAAAAAAATACTGTAAAGCTTTCAGATTTGAACTCGGTCACGTTCTAAAAAAACAAAACTTGGAATTTAAAATCTCGCGTATAGTTTTGGGCAAATTCCTGGAAAAATAGCAAAGTACGATAAAGATTGTATGTATAATATATTCTTTCACATAAAAGTTATAAGCATTCATTTTCAACTAACATTTACTTTTGCATATGCCTAAAGTGGAATCTGGACATGGGTGGTGGAATAAAAGGGTACTACACTACTACCCTAGTACCCTTTCTTTTTCAACGGCGGCGACAGACAAGGACCCTATCCATTTATAACCCTTTTTTCTCTTCTCTCTTCTTTCCTCCCAGTCTGTTATTTTCTGCTTTGTTTGCATTTATCTCAAAGGAAGTTGTGTCAACCACGGAGAAAAATAGTAAAAGATTGCATGTGTCCTTTTTCTTTGTATGTTGCTGCTTTCTCTCTGCTTTTCCGAGCAAGTGGCTAGGAAAGAAAATACGGAAAATTTATATATAAAAAAAATATACTGCAATGTACGCTACACAGAGCACAATATCAACATTGTTTTGGTATTTTCTCCACTTTGCTTTCTCCGGGACATTTGCCACTCTGCTGTCAATAAATGCCTGCGTATGGAAAAGAGAGCTCGACTGTTTCCACCACCAACACTGTACAATATTGACAACAGCAGAGTGCTGCGCAAACAAAAATCCTTTTTTCGGTGAAGAGGTTTAAAAAAAAGAATGCCTTTGCATCTGAAAAAACACAATAAAACGTTTCACTTTCTCCTTTATTCAAAGACAAATATACATAGTCTGTATATATAAAAATGGTGCTGGTGGCGGTGGCGGCAGTAATAATGGCTAAAGTTGAATTGGATAAGTTTTCCTTTTCTCGTGTCATTTATATAAGGGAAGCAAACGGATTTTTATGATTTCTTTGACACCACTTTACTGACTTTTGCTGTGAGATTTCGTCGCTGTGAGAATGAAAAAGACTGCCGTTGCCGTCGTCGCGTACAATATGTATAGGTGTCAACAAGTTGATGGAAAGGAGAAGCGGATGTAATTCACCTTCCAAAAAAGCGTCCTTTTTTATGCTTTAGTGACTGCTGCTGCTGCAGTGTTTTTTGTATAAATGATAAAAAGGTGTTATATGAACTTCAATAATGAATATGTACTCTATGCTCCCACTTTATTCGCCTGCTTTTCATTTGAATGCAGTTCAAGAATCACTTTGAGTTTTGTCACATCTCAACTTACGCATCCGACTTTTATGTATTTTCCTACAAAAGTGGTTGTCCTGTTAGTTGGAAATTGAATGGGAAAAAAGTGGGAGGAAATTGTAAAGTATTTTTATATGCATACTGAGCAATAGTGAGTATAGTGAAGTAGTATGAATCCTTAAATGTATGTAGGTATACAATTTCATGCAAGGGGTTATAATTAGGTATTTTTATATTTTTTCAGTTCGTGATCGTGTAAGAACGAAAATGGAGCGGAACATACTGACGGAAGTTCAGCATCCGTTCATTGTCAAGCTTCATTACGCCTTTCAGACAGAGGGCAAACTTTACCTGATTTTGGACTTTCTCCGAGGTGGTGACTTGTTCACACGATTAGCAAAAGAGGCATGGATAAATTTATATAATATGTACCTATGTATTTTTGATTTCAAACTTGTGGGATTGTAAAACGAAGATTTTTAATTTATATTTTACTGTATGGTTTGATAGATAATGTTTACAGAAGAAGACGTCAAATTCTACTTGGCGGAATTAGCTCTGGCCTTGGATCACCTTCATAGTCTGGGCATTATCTACAGAGATTTAAAACCTGAAAAGTAAGAGAATGCAGGGTTTACAGGTTAAATGTAAAAATATTTTAAAAAAGAATTATGGGTTTTTTGCGTATTTACTAACTTTTAATTTTTTATAAACGCTCTTCAGCATTCTTTTGGATGCAGATGGTCACATATCCTTAACAGACTTTGGTCTGAGCAAGCAACCACTGGACGACGAAAAGGCGTATTCCTTTTGCGGCACAGTAGAGTACATGGCGCCTGAAGTAGTTAACAGAAAAGGACATTCCTACGTTGCAGATTGGTGGTCGTTTGGCGTATTAATGGTAGAGTATATTAATAGTACCTGTGTATATATATTCATTTAGATAGATTATTAATTTAATGCACTATTTGGCTATTTTAAATTTTTTTAAAATACTTTTTTTGCGGTTTCAGTACGAGATGCTCACGGGTTCGTTGCCATTCCAAGGAACAAATCGAAAGGAGACGATGGTTCAAATACTTAAAGCTAAATTAGGAATGCCCCAATTTTTGTCCCCTGAAGCTCAGTCACTTCTACGAGCCTTGTTCAAACGTAATCCTGCCAATAGACTTGGTGCTGGTTAGTGAATATTAGAATAAATCTCTAACAAAAATTTCTTTTAACTTAAATTGTAGTCTACAATGTTAACCATATTCGTTTCAGGTGGCGTAGAAGAGATTAAGCAACACAGTTTCTTTCAAACGATTGACTGGCCCAATCTCTGGAAGAAGCAAGTCATTCCTCCTTTCAAACCCGCCGTGTCAAGAGCTGACGATGCTTTTTATTTTGATTCCGAGTTTACTTCCAGGACGCCCAAAGGTACGTTTTTTGGTACGTAAGCAGAGGCCAACAGAGAAAGACAATTGAGCCGCTAAAATCTAAAACAACTAGTAACTTGGTTTTGATAATTGAAAAGGCTGAAACTGAATTTAAATTTGTTTTTTCGACAATTCTTTTCTACTAAAAAATACTCGTTTTATACAAACTTTTATTTCAATTTTATTTTTTCATTTTAAAAAAATAACATTAAATTATACAATTTATTAATAATTGACTTGATACTTGATGCTGTTAAGCTATTTATTATAAGAAGAACTGAATGATTTTTTTCTTGTTCTCTCTTTCTCTTTCTCTATATATCTTTCTCTTTATGGCTTTTGTGAAACGGTAACGTAACGGTTCATGATGATCTTGAGAATGTTTGATGATTTTCTATGCAGAAGAGAGTGGTGGACGGTTAACTTGCGAGGGTATACTCAATGATAATTTTGTTTTAATTAGTGGCTTTTAAATATAATAATAACGTAGCCAAAATATATATCAATTGTATTTAACAGTAAACCACCAACAATAATCATTTTTTAGTAATATTTGGCATGTCTTCAGCGGACATGTTGCTGATAATAAATAATTTCACTATTATATACATAGTTTTGTTTTGTCTGTTGGTACTTGGCTCGTTTACGCACTAATAATAATACTACTGATTGACATCAACCTAAATTAACCAATACTTACCATAATATTATTACCAATCAGTCTTTGTAAGTTTTGAATAGAGGATAATAATATCCTTGTATTGTTATATAGAAATCACAAGTCACGTGTTTATTTTTGAAAATTATTTTAGACGGTAAAGTGTTTGTAGAATGTATTGTACATCACGTTTGTTGCATGCTTCGACAAAACATGACTTGAAGCAATAATTATTTATATATTTTTGAATAGAAGATGATGCATTTTCTGTTTTATATTGAGAACATAATTGCCGCATGTAGAAGAGCAAAAAAGTGCGACTATGTTATTTGTTTGATAAAGTATTTGTTATATATTGTTTTCGTTTGTGTTGGAAATGAGGATGCAACAATAGTAACGACACTGTTATGGTAGACCACTCACCCTCCTGTGAACTTTTTAATGGCTTGAAACTAAACATATAAACTGTATAGCTTGTCCTCTCTGTTTATCACACGAATGTGTTCTCAAACTTACTGTCATATAGTTTTCTTTTGTTGACCCCGAAGTAGAGTGTAGATCAGAAAAAAAAATTTACTTGGGACGCTTTTATTTCCATAGACTCACCCGGAGTTCCTCCAAGCGCTAATGCGCATGAACTCTTCCGAGGTTTTAGTTTCATTTCTTCCTGTTTGCTGGATGACAACATGAATACTACAACTCCAAACAGTGCCTCCAGTGGGACGGCAAATAACGTTTTGACTGGTGGCAGCGGCGGTGGCGGTGGGGGAGGCAGTGGCAGTACAAATGTTACTTCTTCCGGGGCAGCAGTATCCGATAATAAGCCTAATCCAGATATATTCCGTTCTGTAAGTTTAAAAAAGACAATAATTGTGATAAGTGTGTTTACTGATATTTTCTAAAAGCTACGTTACAATTTAATTATTTTTTTAAACAGGTGATACGTACAACCAATATATTAGATGACTATGAAATTAAAGAAGTAATAGCTAAAGGGGCTTACGCGTCTTGTCACAGGTGTGTTCATAAAATTTCCAAGGTGGAGCATGCAGTGAAGGTAATATTTTTAATGAATTATTTGTTCATCTTTTTCAAAGGATTGTTTAGATATGGTATGACGGTAAACTTCTCCTCTGATTTTTTGTTTTGTCTAGGTTGTCGCTAAAGGTCGTAGAGAATGGCACGATGAGGTTGACATTCTTCTTCGTCACAGTCAACATTCCCACATTGTCACATTATACAGCGTAATTTAAATTTAGAAAATGAATATTTTATATTGCGTTTGCTGGCAGTTTTCTTAAATGTACAAATTGAATCCGGACATGTTTTAGGTGTACGAAGATGCTAGCAATGTATACCTGGTTACTGAACTGCTTAGAGGAGGTGAACTGTTAGATAAGCTTTTGGCACTTAAGAGATTTAATGAAAGAGAGGCAGCAGACGTGATGGCAGTGCTGGCCGAAACTGTAGTGTATCTGCATAGAAACGGGGTACGGCACTGTTTAATTTTTAAAAGCATGTTTTCAACGAGTTGCTTATTTCAAAATGGGGCTTTATTTTTATTATTTATTTCTAAGTAAACGCAAATGTCAAATGAAATCAACAACAAAATAAATATGTTAGTTAATCCTTTCTTTTTTTCTGTCTTCAACAGACAAACACCGTTTGCTACTGGTGCCAATGACACTCCTGCAACAATTCTTACACGAATAGGTACTGGGGAAATTGACGTAAAAACCGGCAGTTGGTCGTACGTGTCCGATCATGCCAAGTCTCTTGTATCAAAAATGCTGGATTTGGATCCCAGAAAGAGACCAACTGCACAACAAGTAGTTACTCACTCATGGATTCAGAATCGAGACACACTTCCATCTCACTCAATCCCCATCGATTGTCCACCTACACTTAAGGTACTTTTCTTTCTTTAAACTTGACAAACGTGCATTCTGATTTTCATGTCTTTTCAATCAATGTTTTTATGTGTACAGAGTGCCATTCAAGCAACGTATACGGCAATATCTCAGTCACCAAAAGCTCCACCTTTGGGCCCCGTCGTCCAGTCAGAATTGGCAAGGAGACGTCAACGTTCAAGACCGCACTCTAGTACTGACATGTAATTTAAAACCTTTATATATCCTTTATGAAAATCAAAATCGGAAAAACAAGGAACTCCATGCGAGAAACGTGGGTTACGACTTTTATGAGATCATAAGCACAAATTACAATTAAATAAATAAGCAAGTAAAATAAATGTCGTGAATAATTACAGTATATTAGTCAAAGTAATTTTTTTAACAGAGTACATCATAATACAGTAGAAATTAGAATGTGAGTGTGTGTGTTCTAGAAAATGTAGCAGAATAATAAATAGAATTAAACAGTTTGTGAAACCCTTCATGAAAATCAATGTCTGTGACTTTGTAACATATTTAGTGAATGCACATTATTACATGGTGCAAAATCATTACGTGTCTACCTTTATATATCAACTTGGTCTTCTTATGTCTATCGTCTCGTCTGTGCATGGAAGAAAAGTATAAAAATCATTATTACTATTACATAGTGCGTATAACTATCTCATAAATAGTTACAGATGATGATGCGTTTTAACGGTATTATAGTAATAATAAAAATGAAATTGTGATTTGTAAATATTAAATAGCTAGTAACTTTCTCCCGATGATGAGTAAAATGTTGAATTTATTATTGTTTCATGTGTACATAATAATATGCTATGTTATTACCTTGCATTCTATATAAGCGTGAAACTGATATACATACTTATATATATAGAAAAGCTGATCTTGTAATCCCAACAACTCATGTCATAACAATCCAGTCATTCATTACTACTTTCAAAATAATCATATTATATACTAATATACTCTTTTAAATTCTGTAATAATGATAATTACAAACGAAAAGATTGTAAACAAAAAATAGCTAAAAAGAAATATTTAAATTCAGATTAACGACGTTACATACTACAATATAAACAATTCAAATATCTTGTTTCTCACACTCTTTCTTCGTGCGTTTCGTCGTTTCGTGTTACATACTTCGTATCTTGTCTAATAATATATACATAGTACCTAAGTATTTTCATCGGTAATTAAAATACTGTTAAATTTAAACTGTGTACATTTTTAATTTCTGAATCATTAATGTTTTCCATTTTAAACATGCATATTTACGAAACCTAACGTATGTAGGTTAAACTCTAAATAATATAATATACTGGAAAAAAGATACATTGCATTTATCAAATATATACCTATACATACATTATACATTATTCTTCTATATGCCTAAACCTAATCCTAACTACGGTTAGACTTTTTTTTCTGTTTTGATAACAAATTGTTATTATTATTATTACCAGTCCTTAACATGTTTTTCTATATGGTCAGTGGTTATGTCAAAATGTATGAAAAATGTTGACTTTACCAATCAAATCTAATTCAATACTTTTTCGAGTGTTTATAAAATATTTAAACAATTGCCATTTATTGTTATTATTATTACTAGCGAATGCTAATGATATACTTACCACCACGTGTATAGATTGTATTGGGAATTGAACAATAATTGACGTATGTCTACAATAAAACAATTAAATTGTCAATTTATCGTGTAAAGTTTTATCATAAAATGGTTTTCCGCATGTTGTTGGTATGAGGATTATTGATTGAGTTAAGAGGAAACTTATATAGGCATGTACGTACGAACAATCGTATAAAATAAACTATATAATCATTTAATATTCCTACTACTTTAATTGAATAAAAACCTAAATGAAACTGTTGAAATTCTGGAACGTATAATTCTTTCGTGAAAACTATACAGATTCGTAAAAACGTCTTATGAATGTGACTAGAATAATGAGTAAGCGTTTTTATTATAGAATTTTCACCAAAAATGTAATTCTTCACGTTACATTATGCATATTTTTCTTGAAGCTGGCACTCACCGTCATCAAATTTAATAATGAATCGACCAACACAAAATAGTATTTTAAATTTAATTGAGAAATGACCAACAGGGTTTTACCCGTTATTTCGTTAATTAATTGTTTAAAGTGCTTTCAATCCATGTCATTGTACTTTTTAATAAGTCGACACGTTGCTATATATCTCTAAAAAGTATTTGTTCGTGAACGTAGAGTACATAAAAGTTCAATTCATAAACCTGAGTTGGCCCAATAAATTTTTATTCACAAAATCAGGAATCGATTATCTGAATCACCTATGCCCATATAGGGACTTGTAGTATCGCTAATTAAATAGGCTGTCATATAACCATAGCATGAGCCATATGAAAAAGACAACTCATACATAGCTATATGTTATTTTTTACAAAACAGTCTACATTCCGGACAACTTCATTTTGCGGTTTTCATTTTAGTTGCCACCTCATGGCGTATTTCACGACTAGATAATTTGTCGTCAGTATTAAACCTGCTTTGGAATGCGCAATGAATGAATGGGAAATTCTTTTTTAAAATGGAACTTGACGTTCTTACACTATAAATTGTATGTCACCAGAATAATTTCTTATTAACTGCTAATTATGTAGACATGTAACGCTCAAAAGGTATTGGAATCTATGGGACACATTTTTAAACGACAAATTGCATTGTACGTAGATATTCCAATTAAAAACTATTGCACCACATGTGCGTAAATGTTCGCACTTGCGTGCAAATGTTCTGCCGAATCTCTGTGGACTGTATAATTAAAGATAAATATATTTTTCAGGGGACAATATTTGTAATAAGGTAGATTATAAACCTCTGTCTCTCACGTTATTAAATTAAGCATTTATTATTTTAGCTTGATTGGTATAAAACATAAATTGCATATAAGCAATTAAACTTTCAAAGAAAAGTAGCATAGCTACAATAGAATCGAACCTAGCAGCAATTCCCAATTTCTTGAGGAGGCAATATTTTTGAAACTACAAAGTTGCAAAATGGCGGCAGTATTTTTTTCATCACAGGTAGCAGCAGTGTTTTTAACACTAATTATGATCGGAACACCAGCAGCAATATTCAGCAGTTTGAACAAACTTGATTTTTTATCGTCATGTGACACCGTTTCATATAGTCTCCGATATGGTACGTTGACTATAAATTCTTACTAAAAAATGACAAATGTGTTTATTTATTTTCCATCAAAAATTTCACTAGTTTCTGGCATTAATTTTGATCACAGATTATACGCGGACGGAAAGTTTTGACAGTCAAAATATTTCTCAATGCAATGATCTCTCCAGTGGCAGCATTCATTCGGCAATAAGTTTACTGTCAAGCTCTGATGGCTGCTCATACAAGTTAATAGCTTTTTCTGGAAGCAGTTGCGCTGACGACAGAAAAGTCAAAGATTTCTCTTTGAATTTCTCCGACCGTTCAACGGTAACACTCAGAGGTCATGAACGGAAACCCGTTTGCTCCTACTTCCTTGGTAACACTCCACAGCATGATAGTGCAGTTTTGGTCAAATTTGGTGGAGGCAATGTTGAAACGATAACACATGAGCTGAATCAAAAGGATTGTTACAGTTTGTGTGGCTCGCCAGACGATTGGATTTTCCCTCAGTGGGCTGGCGTATACAACCGAGACGATACTATTTCACAGGATAACTATATAGAATTGTTCTCTGAACCATACTGCATGGATGGAAGTCAAATTAGATTTGAGAATGGGAGAACGAATATAAAATTTGAGAAGTTTAACGAAATAGAGGATGATCAAGCTATTGGGTCTTTTATACTAGAGAGGGAGCGTTGAAAAGTTTAAACGCTTTAATAATTCACAAACTATGTAGTTATTAATTTATACTATTTTTGTAAAGAAAATACTATTCTATAACAGCTGTCAAAAACAAGCTAACTTTGTTCTCACAACTTTTTGTTTCAAACAAGAAATTAAGTTATAAATATAATGTTAGTATTAGTATTGTTAATTGAAATTGTTAATAGTCTAAGTGTCAATATTAACGTTACTAAAATTACCTGAATCACTATGTTTCGTTAAAACGAAAACAAGCGTCTTTATAAATTTTTATACTTTAAGAAAATGATTTACTTTTATTTTAGGTCTGACGAAGAAAACGTTAGTTAATACTTAATACCAAGTTAATACTACTCCACATTATGATTTTAGTAGCAAAACATAACCATTACTATTTGTAAACATAAATTGTACATTTATGAAATATAAGCAAGTCAGTCAATTCAAACTTAAACCATCGTTTCTATTGACTATAAACATCATATTTAATAAAAGTGAATCTGCAAAATATGCTGCACCGAAAAGTCAGTCAATTGATCAATAATTTCCACTATGATTTGGATTTTGGATGCGTTCACGTAACAAACACGGATAGCTGTCAACGAGTCAAATTTCCAAGACGGATATTGCGGCGTCGTTATTGCTGCATTGTACGTCATTTGCTCCAGAACTATCAAGCATCAAAAGTTTTCCGTTGACCGCACGCCGCACATTAATTGTTGTATTTTTGAGAAACAAACGTTGCTTGATTCTTGTGTAGAAATTAATTACGGCAAGCAGGATGAAACTAGCTAATTCGTTGGAATGTTTGGACGTAAACTCAAAGAAAAATGATAAAATTGCTATTGTGATGCCGATTAGCAGCACTAAAAATATTACAAAAACATTGCCATATATTGAAGCGCTCATTGGAGCTGTTGCCTCGACATCTTGATTAAAACTGAACGACTGAGTAGCAGCCGCCAGCTTTGGTAACCATTCAATGATTCCAGATTCTTGAAAGGTACGTATGCGAGAAAAGATTTGTGGAGATCCGTAGTTGCGAATATTAAATACAAGCCCTGACTGGCCATATATTTCAGTTCCCACTGAAACACGCTGTTCTCCTAATTTTTTTACTTGTGTTGCAATTCGTTCGCACTCCAATTCTGGCAACACAACTGCCATTTTATCACACTTGACTAGATCTTTTAAGTACCATTTATATTCACGCTCCCAAAACAGATTTTGCACCCGAGTTTGTAGCCCAATAAGGAGAAAATAGTCAGAATCTGGCATAAACCCTGATACAGCTAAAGGAATCAAGGAGCTTAAAAAATGTAAAATTTCAGTGTGAACATTACGATGAATACGTGAAACGTTACGAAGATTATCCAGAACGTCAAATTGGGAATCTACGTGACCCATTTTCATGTATTCTTTCAAAATTTGTGCAACTTCAACTTTCGCAAGTATTTTTGCGTAAGAGTTGTAAGAACTTACAGAATACTGGTCAACAAGCAGGTGCTGGACATCTTGCATTTCGGATAAAAAGAACTGAAACCTTGAAATTCTACTGTAAATTGAAAAGTTGTCTGTGATCAGCTCCTTTAAATTTTCATACAGCAACAATTGCCTTGCTGTGATCATATTGTAAACATTGTTGTTTTTATATCCGTTACTTAAAACAACAGCGCAAGGTAGAAACGATGCCAGTATCCACCTAAATCTCCAACTTTTTTCCATTTTGCTGGGAAACGGGTCACCCTGCTCAACTAGCGACTTTAACAATGGGAGCATGCTCTCAACAAATTTCAACTCAAATCTGCGAACAGATGTTTTGTAAAATGCGCAATTGTGCACAGCTGAAATTAGTAGTGTTAAAATAATCAGAGAACATATAAGGGACAACCAAACGTATGCGTTGTACACCGTCACCAGTTCATTGAATGGAAGTGCGGTTTGACCTCGCTGTCCACAAGCAATAAATCTTAGCTTACTTAATGGATTTTCAATGCTCAACGCGTGTTTTAAAAAGTTTCTGTCCACAGAAACTTCATTTATGTCCCAGTACAGAAAAAATGGATGTTCAAATGTCGTTGGCATATTGCTTGTTTGCATGTCACTCCTTGTAGTCTTATATTTCACACCATTGTCACAAATTTCATAGGAAGTTCTCAAAAGTTGATACGTATTGTTTCCCATAAGTTCTATAAGAATAATTGACACGGAGGAATAAAACCGTTCATTTTTATCCAATTCCTCGGTAAGAGCAAACCGTTGATGTGACTCCGTTAGTTGATGACATGACAAAAGTTTTTCCGAAAGGGAAATCAGAAATTTTTCCTCAAATTCTTCAGACCAGATTCCCATCCAAGGTGTGTTCGGGTAAGCATGAATTTTCAAAAATTCAACACTTGTGCCGAGAAAGTCATCAACACCCATTTCCAATAAATCAATCGCTGGAACACCAATCTTACCCTTTAATAGCGACAATTGGAATACTTTAGAATTTTCTGTGGACACCACCAAGTGTAGAAATATATCATGGACCATAGGCGGTATTTGTGGCCGTATCCATAAGTCTTTGCTTGAAACTGAGTAAAGTACTTTGTAAAATAACGTTGCTGCCGTTTGGTTACGCAAAGTCCATGTCGAACTAGTTACCACCAGGTGAAAATTAAGTGCAGACGGCGACAATAAATATTGAAGATGGTCACTAAGATGATATCGAAAAATTTTATTGAGGAATAACGTGTCTGCATATTGCATTTGTACGGGACACATGGGCAGAAAAAGATCAATATGGATAGAGCTACTCCATGGTTTAGATGACATTGTCATGTTGAAAAAATTGATTGCAACACATAGATCCGGTACAAAATCCTTCTCGTCTCTCAGTTTGTCAAGTAGTTTTGAAGATGAAGGACAATTTATGTCCTCCAGTGAACAGGTGCTGTTGCACTTGCGTTTTCCATTGGGAACCCATAAGAAACGATGCCATATTTTGCCATAAATGGCAAAGAGAGGTACTGGATAACGTACAATAATTGGAAAGCTTGTCTCCTGTATGTCAATATTGCGGTAGTTGGTGACAACAATAAATGTATTGTCCCCTGTTAACAAATGCTCTGTCACTTTATTCAAGTTGGTAACTCTGTTTGGAATGTTCTCGATCCTGTAGCATTGTTTCATCCATAGTATCAACTCTGTAGCATAATCTGTATGGTGATTGAACACGTGGTTTTCCCAGTTTAACAATTTAAATCCTTCATAGCAAGACAGCCCCAAAACGATCATTAGCAACGTTGCCA
>JAHZMT010002464.1:0-14261 GCA_027743785.1 Sinhomidia bicolor
AACAGATCGGTCCTTGCCACAATCACTGGCCTACTCCACCACCAACGGGTGGATTAAATGGAAATACAAACGTGAATGGGCAATGTCAATGGAGGTGGGTGTCTCCCGATGTAACACCAACCAGTCCATCGATTGCTCCTCCGTCTTCATTCCCTGCGTTTATGCATCACTCATGTCAAAACAGTAATGGCCAAATTCATCAACCATCATTTCAGCACTTCTTAAACCCCCCAGCGGCATCCTCCTTTCCAACTCCAGAGCAAGTATTTTTCCTAAATTCTTGTGTTGTACCTCAACCTCATTAGTGGATGCTTTGTTGTGCTCTCCCGGAATGCAAATGATCTAAGTCAAATCTAAGAAATCATCGTACATAGATTCTGAAAATATATTTATGATTGATTGAGGTACAAAGAAGAAGATTAACGGTAGTTGTTAGAAAATTAAGAAAAGAAACTCGTTCGTGTCACGATTTAAATCAGAAAGAGTGTGACCAAATAATATGTTGGTACTTGTCTGTGATGTAACAGGCGGCGGAGTTTTGTGAATGTCTGGTTTATTTGTTCCAGCTTTAATATAATGTATTCTTTACTCACTTTCTTCGTTTGTGATTCTAAACTTGAAAAATATGTTTCAAACTTTTCCATATGTAAAGCATTTTTCCTTCCCTTTTCACATTCATTCAGTTCAGTAAATATATTTCTTTTACTTCAAAGAAAAAAAACATTCCGAAATTATATCACGTAGTAGTTAGGGTTTTGTCATAATTCAAATGTTCAACAGACAGACGAACTGATGAAATAAAAATTTGTGTTTGTCCGGACATGCATATAAAAGACAATTTTATAAAAAAAATGTATATATGAGAAAAAATCAAGAAATTATAGTATGATAAAAAAACGTCAAAATTCCGCCGTCTTGATGTGTTCTTTTGTACTACTTGTTGTATTTGAATGAATTTTTAAAGCTGGTCTAAAACTGTCTTCAAATGTTGATCTTGAGTCTTTGATTTATATTTATAGTTTTTATGTTTTCGTTTTCTTCGAGGGACCTCTCTATATTCCCATGCTTTATCGCGTCTACACACACATTCAGAAGATAAATTTATAGCTGATATTTTTTTGTTATAAAAGTAATATGATGAAGTAATAAAAAATAGTTACTTTGATCGACAGGCCAGATGTGAAAGGTGTCAAGATTCTTATTGGTTTTGAGATTCTTTTGTTTAAAAAATTTAAGTTTATATTTAAACCCACTTCGAAAAAACACAATATAAAAATCAAGCATATAAATGTGAAATCTCAATCTGTTTAGGTAATAATAATAAAATAAAATAATTATTATTATAATAATGGTAATTATTACACTATGAAATGTCACACACCACAAGTAATAAACTACTTATATAAAAATACATAAATAAAAATTATCAACATAAAATAAAAATAAATATGCAATGAAAGTGAAAAATAAATAAGCAGTATATTATTGATATTATACATAAGTGATTCCTCGTGCTGGCCTAAAAAATATATTAAAATTATGATGATGCAAAATGATTCTGATATTTGCTCACGGATAAATAATAAACGTACCGAGTAAAGTGTCGATTTCAAGAGATGCCAATGCCGAAAATCTGCAGAATCTCATACAGCCCCATTTCTCACGGTTCATTTTACATTTTTCATTTAATAATATCATCATATAATAATTTATGTAGTTTTTTCCTCCTTTGTGCGTCAGGCAAGGATAATGTACATGTAGGTAAATTTTTGATTGCACAACGTTTTATGGGAATAAATGTAGTGTTTGCTCTTTTACCAACTCACATGCGAGTACAAATTATTAACAAGAATAACTTTATGTTATCCTCTCCAGCAAATCATACAAACCTGGTATTGTAGGCTTCATTATGAATGGAACGGAAGTTTTGGAATTGTGTTTTACTTCTTTTGTTCAATCTGTAATGTGTCGGGAGAGTTACATGCACTCTTATACCTCTGTACCTTCATCATCTTCACATTGCGTTTCCAGCATCACTTGCATAATTTCATTCTAAATGAAATGGTGGCATCATATTTTCTACTGAATCAGTGTTGATATGATAAATAAATTACCAGTAAGGCCAGTCACATTTTCGAATGAACAAACTAATGTATGGGTGTGCTGTAGGTACATATAAATACCAATACCAAACAAACAACTCAACCCCCTTCTGCTCATCGTCAGATAGTCTGCATCTGCCTTGTGCATGGGGCACTGTGATACCAGCATTTTGATATAAGAATTCCGCTTGAAAACTATTTTGTAAAGTAACTCTTGATTCTTGATAATAATAATAATAATGAAAAATGATAACAAAACGGCATCTGTGAGTGCATTATTGCTTGTTTATAGTTTTAAAAGTATCCAATTTTTTTTATCGTTATTAAACATTGCTTAAAGGACGTTTAGTTAGCTTTTATTTCAATGAACATAAGATTTTCGTTGAAGAGAAAAAATAGAAAACTGACTTGACGGACTTTCCTAGTCTCTTGAACTTTTGCCTGCGGCATTCCAGCTTCCAGTTCCAGCTCAAGTTCATTGCAACGCTTTATCATGTGTTGAACATGTGGCCGTGCTCGGGTAAGCAACTTCTATAAGATATCATTTGAACAGAAGCAAACATGCAATGTCGGGATGATAAACCAATAATAAGGATAATGCTGTATATATGAAATGCATATTATGATGATGAGTATGAGATGTGTGTAATCAGTCATTTGAAGAGAAGCTGTATAAGTATAACGGTTGGCCAAAGTCAACCCTTTTTGATATTACAAGCATGCATCATCATATAGGCATGCACATAATCCGGAGTGTCGATGATAAACTTGGACTACACAGAGGATCTGACGAAAGACGAAATAAACATACCTATACAGGAAAAAATGATGAAATACTGAATTTATTGGTGTACCATCATATCATCGTATAACTAGGCCGGAGAGTCCCTTCTTAAAGTAGAAAAGCCTCTTTTAGGTACATATATGTAATTTGCTCTCACTCATTGTCAGTGCAATAGCAAACCACAGTAATGATAGAAGCAGAAACTCAACTTCATAAAAAACCCTAATATTCATATATGTATCTTTTGTATTTAATTGCACATAAAAATCATTTTTTATTATTGGTTTGTATTTTCTATAGGTATATGTATTACAAGTATTGGAGACGGTGAAACCGACGTCAGTTGTTATATGTGCTTATCACGATAATATAGCATGCCAGTGTAGTACTATTTTTTATGGCTCCAAACGAATTCACGCTTCAATACTGCCATCTGAAACTGATGCAACTCCACTCCACAAGCTGAGTAAATAAATCATAGTTTGTTTGTGCCAACTGCAACTGAGAGTTTCCAGCATTATTATTTGACAATTAGTTTCAGTTTTCAATACAAGGTTACAAGTTCCACAATTACGATTCGGATAAGTGATTCCTTAATGTGTCATTATCACTATCACATCATATTATAAAGAAGAATATTACTACTAAAAAGCTACCAGTCGGCTTGCCACTGTAAGTATAATTATGGGCTACTATGTAGCTAAATATATTGAAATTAGTTTGCAGTCAAATTTTTTAGACAACAATTATTCCTAATAATGTGGAAAATTGAGACTATGTATTTTTAATTGTTTTTGTGACCATGTTTATGCAAGAAAAAGTACATACAAACTTGGGTTGCTCTTTCTTTACTCTGCATGTAATTAAGTCTAGGTATTTTACCTAGGCACAAAGAGGAACATCTTGGTTAACTCGTTATCTGGTAAACTTATTTTCCATATTTCTTACAATTCCCCATACACGTCATTGTCATCATCATCTCACTTTTTCAACTGAATGTGCACTTGTGTAGTGTAGTTTGCACGAATCACGCATATTTCTCAGGTCTCCTTGGACAAAGCCCATCTGCGTGCCTCAGTGCGTGGGAGAGACTCTGTCAAAAATGTAAACAAGCGAGCAATCTGTAAATAAAAACAAAATCACAAAAACTAGACCATCACAGTACACACAGTCAGTCATATATATAACATTACTAAAATGAGTATTGTTTACCGATTCGCAAAGAGATCATGAATAAATTTAATATAAAATTTACCAGGAATATTAACTACTGTGAATTTGTCATTAATTTTGATTGTGATAAATTGCCATTGTGTCGAATGAATTGGAAACAATAATTTATTGTTTTTAACAAGGTCATGCAAAAGTATGTAGGTAGTCATTTTTTGTTCTAAGAAATTTTCTTAACTGAACATTTATAACTTTACTGTTTTTACTTTACTCACGATTTACTTTTACACAATTTTACTCTGTCAGATTTTATTTTATACGTTATTTTCTTTTCATAAAGCTGAACCTGTTATGTGGAACGGATAGTGAATATTGACAATTTTAATTTATCAGTAAAAAAGGCTGACTTCCGTCAAACCATTATCAAGATGAAGGTTAACAAATTCGAAATAGAGGAGGATCTGAGGTCCCGAGTCTTAATCATTGATGGGGCAATGGGAACAATGATACAAAGGCATAAGCTGGAAGAGGAGCATTTTCGCAGTGAACGTTTTAAAGATCATGAGAAGAACCTGAAAGGAAATAACGATCTTTTAGTTCTAACTCAACCGCGAATTATTGTTGATATTCACAAGGTATATTAATGTTGTCAAGTATTATTTTTAAAATTCTTGAATTCTCATTCATCATTAGAGTGGTAGTTCTTATTCGAAATACAATAAGTCTACTATTTTTGTATTTGTATGAGTGGAAAAACTCTTTAATTTCAGGAATATCTATGAAGTAAGAAGCAAGCAATCTCGACAAACTTGACTATGATTCTGTGGCTATAACTTGTTCTTGTCACTTTACAGCGTTTGACGAGCTCGTAGATGCGTATAAAGAACAAACTAGAGGTCTACTCGAGGGAAAGGTAGACATACTTTTGGTCGAAACAATTTTCGATACAGCCAATGCCAAAGCTGCGATTTATGCGATACAGGAATTATTTGAAGATGAAGGCTATGCAGAATGTCCAGTTCTAGTAAGATTGCATTTTACTTTTTTGGTGCTAATGTATGGCATTCCACATTGTTACTCGTCGTTTTTTGTTGCAAATTGTAAAATGTCATATTTTATGTTGTAAAATACCTTTGTCTACTTACCTATAACCTTTGTCACATTGACATTAAAGATTTCAGGAACAATTGTGGACAGAAGCGGAAGAACTTTGTCTGGGCAAACATCTGAAGCGTTTGTAGTTAGCGTTTCTCATGCAAATCCATTGAGGTTAGTACTGGGAATACCAGAATATGATAAATTAAACTCACCATTTAGTAGATTGTTGTCACTTGTATTATACTACTCACTAAAAAGGTCTTACTGTATTGTTTTCTTCTTGTCTTGGTAGCATTGGACTAAACTGTGCTCTTGGGGCTGATGAAATGCGCCCGTTCATTGAAAGAATAGGACAAATGACTGATGCATATATTTTGTGCTATCCAAATGCAGGTGATTAGCTTGGTAAACAGAAACAAAAAAGTTTTTGAATTCTACGCGAATGATTGTTTTGAATTTATAGGTCTTCCAAATACATTTGGTGAATACGATGAGACCCCTCAAATGATGGCTGATACTCTAAAAGGGTTTGCTGAGGATGGTCTCATCAATCTCGTGGGGGGTTGTTGTGGGACTACTCCTGATCACATTCGGTACGGCAACAGTTATATCAGTTTGAAGTTCACCATCACAGTACTAAATCAAAGTTTCGTAAACGTTTTGCAATGTAATTTTTCAGTGCAATTGCAGATGTTATGAAGAACATTAAGCCTCGATCAAGAGGTACAGGGAGAAAATTCGCGGATGATATGCTCTTATGTGGCTTGGAGCACTTTAGAATTGGAAAACAGACGAATTTTATAAATATTGGCGAAAGGTGTAATGTGGCTGGTTCAAGAATGTTCTGCAGACTAATTAAGGATGGAAAATATGATGTACGCGTAATTTGCATAAAAGTTGGATAAAAGCAAGTAATATTTGCTCAAAGTAGGTTTGTAAAGTACGGTGTCATTTGTTTGTACATTCTAGGATGCTCTCCGAGTAGCTAAAACTCAGGTTGAAAATGGGGCCCAGGTATTGGATATAAATATGGACGAAGGCATGTTAGACGGTTGTACAGCTATGAACAAGTTTGTCAACCTTATCGCTTCAGAACCAGAAATCAGCAAGGTTGTTAAATACTAATTTACCACCCAAAGTTTGGTCATAACTCGGTTACATGTATTTTCTTAAAATCGCAATGTTTAAAATTGTTCAGGTTCCTCTCTGTATCGATTCATCGAATTTCGCCGTAATTCTTGCTGGCTTAAAGTGCACTCAAGGAAAATGTATTGTAAATTCTATTTCCCTTAAAGAAGGCGAAAAAGATTTTATAGAGAAAGCTCGAATAATCAAGAGACTTGGGTGTGCTGTTGTTGTAATGGCGTTTGATGAGGAGGGACAGGTATACCGCAATTCAAAAAATAGTCAATCTTGTTTGATATATGTATCTTAAAACTATATCCTTGTTTATCTATCCGTTTTATCCGTAGGCTACAGAAATTGACCGCAAAGTTGAAATTTGCCAGCGTTCATTTCGAATACTTGTGGACAGAGTAGGATTTAACCCCAATGACGTTATATTTGATCCCAACATATTAACGCTTGGAACAGGAATGGATGAGCATAATCTTTATGGGATTAACTTCATTGAAGCTACTACCATTATCAAGGTCATTATGAATTAACTAATATATTAGCACATTGCTTGAAGTCCGTCACGCAGAAAAAAGTATACAACTTCCGTGCTTATTTTACTTCAGGAAAAATGTGCAGGCTGTAGAATCAGTGGAGGAGTTTCTAACATTTCCTTTTCTTTTCGTGGTAACGATTTGGTTCGTGAAGCAATGCATTCTGTATTTCTATTCCATGCCATTAAAGCTGGTATGGATATGGGTATTGTAAACGCTGGCAACTTACCTGTTTATGACGATATTGACCCACCATTGTTAAAGTTATGTGAGGACCTAATTTTCAACAAGGATCCAGATGTAAGTTTGAAATTAGATTATAGCTTATTACCTGGGTCGAACAACATAAACAATTACTATTTTATTACTTTTGTACTACCAACTTTTTGAAACTTTAAATTTCCATTAGGCAACCGAAAAAATTTTGTTATATGCCCAAACGCACGGTAAAACAGCAAAAAAAGAGGAAAAGACTGAAGAGTGGCGAACGAATGAAGTCAAATCTAGATTGGCATACGCTTTAGTAAAAGTAAGTTAAAAGTAAGTAAGTTTTCAACTTGTTGTGTAAGCAAAGTTTCAAATTGATCTAATCTGTGTTCTCCTTGCAGGGAATCGACAAGCATATTGTTGAAGATGTGGAAGAGGCTCGACAAATGTTTGCACATCCAATAAATGTTATAGAAGGCCCACTTATGGATGGAATGGGTCAAGTAGGAGACTTATTTGGAGCAGGAAAAATGTTTCTTCCTCAGGTCATAAAATCTGCCCGCGTTATGAAGAAAGCTGTAGCTCATCTTATTCCGTTTATTGAACTGGCTAATTTGTCAAGTGAAGCTGTGAGTTTATATTTAATTGTTTCCACCATAGAGTATAAACGTATTACGTTTATACTCTATGGTTTCCACTGGATTGTTTTTTTTTTTTTGAATTTCTTTTATTCATGACTATGACATTCTCTCTTCTGATTTATTAGTCAAGTCAAGCTGGCACGGTTGTTTTAGCCACTGTAAAAGGCGATGTTCATGACATTGGAAAGAATATCGTAGCACGTTGTACTAGGATGCAACAATTACAAAGTAATTGACCTCGGCGTAATGTGTCCGTGTAACAAAATCTTGGAAACTGCCATAGCTGAGAAAGCTGGTGTGCATTTAATGTTTCGAATTTAGTTCCTGTTTGAAATATAAAGAAAAGAAGGGCTGAGTTTTTAATGTTTTCTTTGACACTCTTTCCAGATTTCATTGGTCTTTCCGGTCTAATTACACCATCACTTGATGAAATGATCCATGTAGCAAAGGAGATGGAAAGATTGCATTTTAAAATACCTTTGCTGATTGGTGGGGCAACTACGTCTAAACAACACACTGCGGTGAAGATAGCTCCAAAGTATAGCCAACCAGTTGTTCATGTGCTGGATGCATCTAAAAGCGTCACTGTGGTACGAAATCATGGACGGATAAATTCTGATTTAACTTTTTCAGCTCAATATTTGTTTAGATTTTTGGTTCCTTGGGTTTAAGCGCTTCTTTGGTTTTTCTGCAGTGTTCTGCCCTTCTTGACGCAATAAACAGAGAAGAGTTTATTGAAGATGTTGCCGATGAGTATGAGGATATTAGGGAGGATCACTATGAAAATCTCAAAGAGAGAAAGTATTTATCAATTGAAAAGACACGTGAAAAGAGTCTTAAAATCAACTGGAATAACTTCTCTCCAGGTAAAAACTCTACTATCTAAACTGAATTCAAATGATAAGGCAATACATTTTTTCAATAATTTTAATTTTGTAATACTAAACTTTTCATTTACAGCCACCCCTACACTTCTTGGCACAAAGACATTCCGGAACTACCCATTAGAAAAATTAATTGATTTCATTGACTGGAAACCTTTCTTTGATGTGTGGCAACTAAGAGGAAAATATCCGAATCGAGGATATCCAAAATTATTTAATGACCCTACTATAGGTATTGCGTAAATAATAGATTATCTATGTATTTTCTTATTTGTATCGTTGTAGATGAGGTGTATGAATTCCTGGTCAAGAAATTTAGTCCTTGTTCATTATTGTGTAGGTGAAGAGGCCAAGCGTGTTTTTGATGATGCACAAAGGATGCTAAAATCAATAATTTCGGAAAATTCACTACAAGCAAACGGCATTGTTGGGTTTTACCCTTGTAATAGTCGAGGTGATGACATTTTTGTGTACTCCCCAGAACTTGGGGTAGGTTCTGAGCCTATAGCCGTGTTTCATGGTTTAAGACAGCAGGTGATTTAATTATAAATTGATTATGGAGTGTCATAATATTTAATATTATATTGCATTAAATAAGTTTGATAACATGTTATTTATTTATTTATTTATTTATTTATATTATTTTATGTTAAATAATATAATATACTATGTATTTTATTCTAGGCCGAGAAAGAAGTTCCAGATGAGCCATATCTTTGTCTATCCGACTTTATTGCTCCTGTTGAATCTGGAGTAACTGATTATATAGGAGTATTTGCGGTTTCAACTGGATTTGGATGCTCTGAAATAGTTCAAAAGTAAAGTTTCAGTGTATTCAAAATGATGTTTTGTATATTGTTATCATTATATAAATGTGATTGGTAAAACTGTAATGGACTCTGTAGATATGAAAAGGATTTGGACGATTACAGTGCAATAATGGCTAAGGCATTAGCTGATCGATTTGCGGAAGCATTCGCCGAAGAACTTCACCTTAGAGTTCGTACCGAATTATGGGGATATGATCGAAACGAAACTTTAGAACCTGGTGAACTTCATAGCATAAAATACAAGGTAAGGTTTAACCTAACATTTTTTTCGCTAATTAGGCATGACATAAAGAGACATTTTTTGCCTTTTTTACCAAAGGGAATTCGCCCTGCTCCGGGTTATCCAAGCCAACCTGACCATACAGAGAAACTAACTATGTGGGAATTATTAAATGTCCAAGAGGAAACAAATATCACATTAACAGATTCTTTGGCAATGGAACCTGCTGCTTCTGTGTGCGGACTGTACTTTCACAATCCTAAAAGTACATATTTTGCTGTCGGGAAGGTTCAGAAAGATCAGGTTAGTAGTTGAATGATTATAATGGCTATTAAAATTGAGCTATTCGAATATAAGTTTAAAATGAAACAGTTTGAAATGTCGTTCTGTAATTTTATTTCAAGGTTAACGACTACGCAACAAGAAAAGGTGCAAATGTTTCAGATATTGAAAGGTGGCTTAGTGTGAATTTAGCCTATGAGCGGGATGAGGACTTGAAGTCTGAAGTTTCCAATTGACACATAATATTGGGCTAGTTTTTAGAATATGTGCATTACAATTTAGTTTTTCAATTTGGTGTATATTATTTTATTGCATTATTGATCAAGCAAACTTGCTCAAGAAACTTGCTCATGCACAATTGTGGAAACCTATTCAAAATATGTCGCCGTAACATGTTTAACAAAATAGAGTTATTTGCTACAATGGACTAATCTTGTTTTAAAATGGCTAAGCTTCTATCTCAATGGGTTGTTAATGATAGTAAGATTCAATACAGAATACAGTTTTTGTAATAACTTGTCATAACAATGACTGCTAAGTTCGTAGAATTTTACAAATTACAAAAATTGTTGTTTGAAGTTGTCAAATCTTGTAGCTGGAAGTAGGTAATGCCTAATTTTATTCTAAGGTTTTATCTAGTAAATAAAAATGTACACCTAGGTGGTAGTTTCTATTTTCGAAATTGTATGTAGTCAGTTACAAAGCCAGTAATTTATTAAGCCATGCGCCGCCAGGGAACGTCACCCTCAAGGGGGAGACGCTCGGTTCCGAATAATTCTAATGACGTAGGCTCTTCGAGAAATTCTCGCCTTGCCCCTAATCATGTTCCATCAGTTTCCCGAGGCACCCCGTCATCAAATTTAAGAAACGATCGAAGTAGTAGTACAATTAGTCGAGTTGGATCAAGAGTAAATTCAACCAGAACACCCATTATAATGACAAAAGCACAACTACGAAGAAGAAACACAACGCTTATAAATTCCATTACAACAGTTGTTCCAGCGGAAGTGGGATCGGCTCCTTATGCGACTTCTAGAAATATAATGACACCAGTTCCTTCTACTAATGTGGTAACTCCCTTCATACGATCAGTTACAAAAAGAAGATTGTTACCAGAAGCAGAAACCTCCAACTTGACTAGTTCGCACGATAATGGTGTAACCAATGAAGCATCAGAAACTGTGGTTCCCGGTCCTCTTCGTTTTATAAGAACTAGGAATCGTGGTCGATCTGAATCCGATAAAGTAGCCCCTTCAGTTTATTCTATCCAAAGATACCGCAGGATCCGTAATAGAGTATCTTTCATGCTTCCAGATTTTGATAACAAGAGTTCAATTTTGAAAGTTTTATCCTCTGATAAGGTTCATTTCACTACTTACTAAACTGTTTGATTGTAAGCCATCGTCATCTTGTACAGATTTTAATAATACTTTCAGATTCTCCCACGAATATTATCGTTTATGAACTGGAATGAACTGTTACCTTTGCGGTTAGTCTGTAAAGCTTGGTTTGGAGTAATAGAATCCAATAAAAAAATTAACGATAACATTGGTACTATTGCTATACGTCATACTTCTATTGAGTCAAAAATGGCGACATACAATGCGTCTGCAGTCACATGGAACAAGTTTCGCTTTATTGGTCCAGTGATTTTTGATATGACAAAGCCTGTTCAAAATGAATTTTGGAGCAAACATGGAGCATTTATGACCCACTTGGAAATAAATAATCGTGCCATGAGTTTAACCGGTTTGGTGGAGATCTTAGCACGTTGTCCCAGACTGGAATTTTTTAAATGCAATTGGACTCCAGAAATGTACGCGTTCAATTCCGAGTTAATTAGAAAGTACTACGGAATTCATTTCAATAACGGGACGTTTGCACACCTTCGTCATTTGATAATTGAATGTAGTTCTTCCCTAACGGACAGCGCTTTGGGGAGCATTTTGAAATGGTGCGGGGGTTCCATAAGGTCTCTACAGACTTTTAAAACGGCTGTTTAAAAGATTATATTTTCCCTGGTTGAAATATACTGATAATTATAATTTTTTTATAATAACGGAAATTGATAGATCTCTTACGTTGACTTCACCCCCAGATGAAGATATTTTAACAAGGTTGAAACCACGGTGGTCAATAGAGTCAATAAAAAACTATTTTGAAAGATTTGGCTACACAGGAAATCTTCAGTATCTTGACTTCTCATGGAGTAATCTCACCGTTCACGATGTACGTAGTCTCTGCTCAATGGAAATGAACTTACGGGGCATCACCCTAAACTACTGCAAGCTGGATGACGATTTATTGAGAAAGCTACTTTTAAAACACGGGGACACATTAGAAGTATTTAAAATAGACGGGGTCCCCTTTACAGAATCAATTTTCAATAAGGAAATTCTTCCAAAAGTGAAAATACTACATATAGGCGGAGTTAAGGGCGTCGTGCGAAGTCTAACCTTTCTACAAGATATGCCATGCTTGGAGGAACTGTCTTGCCATAACACTCTATGGCTGGAACAAGATATGATTTTGCGACCTTTGAATTCAAAAACCAAGCAAACTTTCATGAAATCACTAGACTTGGGTGGCGGTATAAAACACTCTGGCAATAAAAATCTTGACCCCAATTTAAATAGAATTTGGTTTTCTGACTTTACTGGACTAATGGTCAATATCAAGGAACTGAACTTAAGTCAATGGTCCATGTTCGGAACAAACGTGAACTTTAAAAGTATCTGTAGTACTTTAGTTCTTTTAGAAAAGTTGATTGTCAGAGATTGGCACGACCTAGATGACGTAGGAACAACAGGTCTTTTTGAAGAGGAAATTCATCAGGACTGGGGAACTAAGCTACCCCTACGATCCAGAGTATTCATTGGACAACTGGAAAGTAATAACTTTTAGAAATTAAATTAGTTTATTTTTATTATTCATAATCTGCATGACATTGTTTAGTACAACTCAAATGATTTATCCTTACTTATTTTTATTCGTTAGGATTGAAAGTTTTGGACCTTAGTGGAACTGCTATTACAGACGCTTCAGTATTTCTTGCACTATACCCGCTTAAAAATTTAAGAAGTATAGCCATTGATGGAACAAGGGTAATGAAAACCTTAACAAATCATTAACATTATATACTTCTTCTTATATACATTGAAAACTTTACACTAGTTGTAATATTCTATTTTCTGCATAATTGAAAATTCTACAAAAAAATTCGTTAAAATTGTCTTTTATTTACGTACTTGAATATCGGATTGCGACCAAATGCTTTATATATACACTAAAAGTTAAATCAAAGAATACTGTATCACCTTTCAAACAACATTTTGATTTACAGATAACAGACAATGGATTATGGGGTCTAATCAGCAAAATTCCTTCTTTGGATCGTATTTCAGCTATGAAATGTTCACGAATATCAACTGTTCAGCCACGATTTAAGCGATCTGATGGGCGAATTGTTTTCTTTGGAAAATTTTAAATTGATTATACTCAAACTAACACATACCTGTTTAAAGTCAAAATTACTTGTAAAATAACAGACACACTGCTGTTTTTAGTACTTATATTGGTATAATAAATTCATTTGTACCACGAAAACATTCTTATTATTGGAAATGTTCATATACTGCTTGTACTAGTTGTGCCTTCTTCATTCCCGCAGTCTTTACTTTCTGCGAATCCAGAAATCCTTTTAGAACAGGAATGGTCAACTTATCCACCTATAAATTTTTATTTATTAGTGTTTATTCCTTCTAGATAATAAAATTGTCAAAAACTTTTAAACACATAGCCACAATTTTATACCCTCTTGTGTTTAACTTCTATCGCCATATTTACTTGTTTCACCACAGGCGTAGAGGATTTTTGTCCTTCGTACATTGAAGAGCAGGTTGCAACCTCTTGATTAATGTCATTAGGTAGACTGCCGAAACGCTGCAACATTAATTCTTCATTGGGTTCTAAAACATAAAACTTGTAAAGAATGAAATTGTTACAACCTGTAAACTCTGTAAACTTTACCTGTGTAATCATGAAACTCATCCTGCTCTTCTTCATCCATATCCAATGCAATACGCTCCAATTCACGCCAATGATACTGTAGCACAGGATTATACACATTCAAAAGATCAAAGCTTTTGTTTGATGTTTTTTTGACAACCTTCTCCATTAATGCCACCAACTCGGGCGTTGGCATGTTTTGAAACTCCAAATCATATTTGCGTATTTCATCTAAATTCCAACCAATTTTAAATTAGAGCTTATTCACAGAGTCCTATACCTATACTTAAACAACTGTTAGACTTTTCATAGTAGTACCACAGAAAGGCAAAGTAAAAACATGAAATCCTTGAGGAAAAAGATTA
>JAHZMT010002465.1:0-18643 GCA_027743785.1 Sinhomidia bicolor
CCTTCATAGGCCAAGTTGTGATTGTATTGCATGATAACATCTTCACCGCCTGCGTCGCGTCTGAATTGTAAAGCAGTTGGCACAGTCATATAGGAGCTGTAATCCATAGTACCTTTGAATATAAAAAGATAACATGATCATAGTTGATTGACAAGTTTGTGGAATGTTCCAAAAAACATTTCAGGAATTAGCAGTTATTTATTTCTGCAAACCTGTCCAGAAAAATTCATTTTGGAAGTCACTTGGCTGTTTGTATCCAGAATTAATCGAAGCAGGGTGAATGGAATCCTGATGCTCTTTCTTAACGTACAGTAAAGCGCAACCCCTTGCTGCGTAAAGCCATTTATGACAATTTGTCACATAGTAATCTGGATCCAAGGCTGTGATATTAATTGGAACTTGACCGATAGCATGAGCTCCATCGATTAGAACTGTAATGTTACGCTGCTTTAGCATGGGGATAACCCTGTCAATAGGAATGACAACAGCAGGTACAGATGTGATGTGGTCAACTAAAGCAATGCGAATTGGTCGTTCAGGGTCATGCGTTTCATTGAGAAAAACCTCAAACTTTTGAAGAAAGTCTTCATTTGTCATGGGGTAAGTTGCGTTAAAAACAACTTTTGAAACGGCTCCATTACTGTAGTCGATAATATATTGGATGATGCTGCCCATGGAGTTGTAGACGGACGTAAAGTGAAGAATTCGTTCACCAAATGCAAATACCATGCTACGAAAAATGGCGTTGATTCCACTGGTTGTATTTGGGACCATTACCACATCTTCAGAGTCGGCACTAATAAGCTCGGCGAGCATGCTGCGAACTCGCGCCAGTTCAGTTTTAGCATCACGTCGTAGCCAAAGATCAGGATTTCTTTCTGAACGCTCTTGATACTCGTGTAGGGCTTGACCCACAACCTTTGGGTATGTGCCTGCAAATGGTTTTATGATTTTTTGAAACCATTTTAAGTAGAGTTGTTCCAATAACGTTTGTTTTATTTTTTAACATACCGTATGAGCCATGATTAAACTGAACAAAGCCAGGATCTATATAAAACTCTTCACGCATGGGTCGTCCAAGTTCGGGCAGTTTACGACTTGGTACATCTTTACAACGAGGAAAAATAATTTTCTTCAAAAATGTTTCATTTTTACATAGAAATAAAACTATTTGCTTTTTTAAACTGTATACTTACCACATGCTCCTAAACTTACAAAGTATAAACACAATAAAAGAACTTTGGCGTCCATTTTTAAACCAAATTCGGAAGGAAATGAAGAATTTTAATTTTGCGTTTACCTACAGCAATGTCAAGTTGAAAAATAACAGGGCCGTTGCCTCTCTTTGGCTTTTGCTACACCATCACGATAGTGTCATATTATCATTTTAGTAGATATTAGGAAACCTTTGTCATTTAATTAATCTTAATTTAAAACGCTGTCAAATTCGACGAGTTCAACATCAGTATAAAGTATTTTGAAGTACTCATTAAGCTAAAGATTCATCATGATCTGTCAACATCAATTCCAATCACACCACTTGAGTTTGCTTTTCTCCTTCTCTCAAAGTTAAAATGATTGTAACAGTAATAGGTAGACGTTTTATACTACCACTATGTCCGACAGCTTTATCATGTAAACCATTTTGATGACTGTCAATCAAAATTCCAGCTTTACTACTAGTAATGGGGGCTGGGTTGCGACTGGGAGTGGACATTGATTAATAAATTCTTAAGTAATTGAATTACACGACAACTTTGAGCATATATAGCTACTTGTTCACTACACATGTATGTATAAAATAATCAATGTTGGGAAATTCAAAATCATGACTCGTACTTGTTTGCTCAAGTACTCCACCTTCTGGTTGTATTCGTACAAACAAGTAAAAGAACATCGGGTAAGCGTAAATGGCACTTCAATGAAAATTGCTTTTCACAGTAAAAGATTGAATGATAATTTTGATTAAACAGATTTGGTATTGAATTATGAGATTACGAGAATGCAGAAATATTTCAAATATAAACTTTGCGTTTATTTATTCAAACTTTAAAAATTCTCACTATAATATATTGTAACATAATACAGTGACAATGCGTTTGCAAATATATCATTTAAAAAAGTATACAATCGAAACATACTATTATAAACACTGAAAAATCAATTATTGGTTAAACGTCTTCATTTAAAATTAGTGTACCTGTTTGCTTTCTCTTTTTAATACAATGTAATTAAGAAAAACGGATATCCTTCGAGCATTTCAAAATGGGTGATATAATATCAATAATTATTCTTTAAAAAAGTTGTAAGCAAGAAACTAGGGCATATAATGTAAAGATGAACGGTTTGTAATTTACTTAAGTAAGAAATAAAGTTGAATCTGCGTGTCGATTTTTCTTTTAATAAATCTAGCAATAAAATTTGTATAGACTAGTTTGGTATTAAATATTTGCGTTAGGCATGTAAAATTAATATTTTGCAGACATCTTTCGTTTCACAATAGCATAGTTAAATGGCTACAAATTGAATTATATGGTTATTTCCGAGTTATCGACAATTTCCCAGTCTTCATCTTCGTCATCAAGTGTAACTTTACCGGAAGGGCTTAAAGATGTCCGTTCCCAGTTTTCACTCCCGCATCCTTTCAGCTCAACATCCTTTTTGGAGTGCTTAAGTAAGTATCCGTCCGACGTCAGTGCCCAAAGCTCATCACATAATGATACTACAATAGCAAACCGTTTACGTCAAATTCCAAACTTTATTTCACGTTGCAATAATTGAAATAAGATACACTAAATTAAGTATTTTATTATCACCTGAAATAGCAGTTGCATTTCCCGGAATTTTATGCCAATAATCTCCAACAAAATTAGTTTTGGTTATACCGTACCTACGGAAGATGCTTCCGTTGGTTGACAGTGCCCACACAGCAGAATCACTATAAATCATAAATTGTTTAAAAATGACAATATGTTCTTATACAAACAGAAGACCTTCCATTAATAAAAGGGTAGCATTGTACCTAATAGTAAGCATTTCAGCTTGAATTCCTTTCACAAGTAACCACCCTGTTCCAATAGGGTAGTCTGGGAAAACTGCTTGTCTTGCGTAAACCTGCTTTTCACTGTCCAACGCCCATACCATACCACCGTTTGCACCAACGTAAATCTATGAAAATTTAGATGAATTTATTAAAAATTTGAAAAGAAAACATCTTGTTTGTAATGAGCAGAGTACATTTAATCCCAAAAAATGTAAAAACAATTCACCTTTGTAAAAGTTCCCTTGCAGCAAACAGAGGATTTTTCAACTTTATTCCAGGCAGGAGACATATCTTGAGCACCCGGTGGACGCAAGCTTCCTATTCTCATATATACTTCGCCCTTGTCATCCACAGCCCATGCAACTTCTGATCCGCAGGAAATGTGTACAAACTGTGTTGAGTGGAGAGTGGAAAGGCTGATTTGTCTCCAGCTCGTACCAACAGAATTTGTTGTTGTGATTTCACATCTACCATGGATATCCCCAGAAGAAGTCAGCACCCATAAGGCTTCTGGTGCTGGTGCAAAAGCAAGTATTTTACCATCGGTGAACATTGGGAGATCAAGTAGCTGTTAATAATAAAAAATATCAAATGTTGACAAGCGTAAAATTTGAGTATGCAAATTTATTTAATCTTAGTATTTAATAATTTTAACTGTGTTTCTTAAATAACAAACCTTTACTTTCCCTCCATCTGGAGACATGTGGAATATATTTCCTTTAGAGTCAGAAATCCAAAGAATGCCATGTCTGTGATATATGCTGTTGGCAAATATGTTTGTCCAACTGGAAGGAACTACGATGCCCTGATGAACTCGAAGTGGTTTCCAAGAATGACCTGTTTATGATTTTAGATAGTATTTCTATATATGTACATGTACTTTGACTTCACACATATTATGTAAGTGTGCAAAAACTAAAGTAGTACCTGTCAAGGTGCTTCTATTTCCATACAATAACGAAGATTCTTGGCTAGAAAACCAAACGGACGTTTTGGAACTGCACAGCTTCAGACCACTTTTTGTTCCAGGTAGCACTAAGCTTTTCAAAGATTTGCTAACTTGCTCCCTGAAACTACTAAGAAGTACTGATTTTGATTGTCGAGTGGAATGCGAGGAACATACGAAACTATCGCTAGTGGCCACTTTCCACGCTATCCAGGCACCCTTAGAATCTCTTTCATCTGAAGTAAAATAGAGATTTCCATTGCTGTCCGAAAACCAAACACTGGAAACGCCATCATCCCTCACGTCCGCACAGGAAATAGAGCTTACTGTAATGTTGTCGTTCGAACTCCATCGTACTTCCAGCCAATCGATTCCCTTGGGGTTTAGGCGAGATGTACCTATACGATACACTACACGTCCATCTGAAGTTAAAGCCCAAAGTCTGTGACCACAACAAGTTACATCTTGAATCGGCCACGGAGTTAAAACCTTTTCAAAATATGGAATTAGTCTGGTTTCAAGTAGCCCCGTGCAAAACTCCAGTGAGCCGTCTTGCTTCACTATCCAACCAAATGACCGTTGAACACAAGCAGCTGCTACATCTTTTTTCTGGGTCAATTTGCTCCATTGCTCTCCATCTTCCCCAACTGGAGCAGCATAATTTGTGGACGGGTTTGTGAGCGAAAAGAGATCACCTCTATATACTCTCCATATTACAGTACCACATGAAGAAATTACCACTGCTGACGCGCAGTAATTTGTAGCTTTCCAATGCAAACTAATCGAATCAAACGTTGAGTAGTACACTTTTCCTTTGCTGGTCACGCAGACAATATATTTATCACAAAGCGCAAGCTGCGTTATACCACCAGTTGGTAGCCGCCATTTTCTCCAGTATTCATCCGTTGAAATTTTTGCCGCAACAACGAGGTCAGTTTCTTCAGTTGCAGTAGATGAAGTTCCTGAAGTGCTAGTATCACTGCTCTTTTCTTTAGAATTGCTGAGTTCCTCCTCAACCTGCAAGGATGGTACTTCCACCGGAGAAACCGTCAATAATGACGCGGTGGTGTTACTACTGGCATTTCCATTAATGTGGTTTTGCATTGCCCCTAAAGCTGCTGCTCCGCTACTCACATGACTTGATCCAGATGGTGGTCCAAAACTCAATACTGAGTTAAATGAGCTTACACTGTGACTATCTTTGCTTCTGTACCGTGTGTAAATGTCCATGTAATACTCATCCTCATTGTCGTCATCATCATCAATATCCCCCTCATCAGTAGAACAGTTTCCGGAAGTATTATTGGCATTATTTTCAGGGTTATTACTTGTTACTTCACTTCGTAATACTTCGCGCTCTATTACAGTGCAAAAGGAAGAACCGTTTTCCAAGGATAATGTTCTCGAGTCTGTATCTGTATTCTCATCTCCCGAACCACCTCCTCCAGATACAAACCGAGGTCCAACCAACGTTACCTCGCTGGAGCGATCAGGACGTTTATCGGTATGGCTTTTATTTTTGTGAAGATTCACTTGCCAATTTTCCTCGACTGCTGATTGACTTTTTCCACTTGTAGCTGCCATAATAACTGCGGGTTCATCGAAAAGGGTGTCTGCCGAAACAAGACTCAGGTAACAATTCAGGCCACTTTAGTCGTCTAGCTAAAAGCTCTTCTTTCAGGTGTAGCTCTTCTGTGGTTACAGATTTATTTGGGAGAAGAGTTCCCACAGACCAACTCTGAGAAAGTGCCAGTGGAACCCCTAGTTGATCTTTTAAATGCGTGGGGTGCTCCGATGCAGACATGAGACCCTCACTACCAGAGTTGCTTCCACTGGAGAAAGTCACATCCGACTTGAAAGACAGCTTTCTCGCGGAAGTGGATGAGGAAAAAGATGCTCCACATTCTATTTTTCCTCCCCCTCCCGTTGTACACACGTTATTTTCACTTCCTGAGGTATTAGAAAAGGCACTGCTAACACTCACTGAGTCTGATGCCGCTTCCGAAGCAGCAGCACTGCTGCCAGTTTTCCCAGACTTTCTACTCTTGCCGCTACTACTCTTTGAACCCTTTTTAGCCTTCTTAGTGATGGGTTTCACCTCAACGACTACGTCCTCAAATGGCAAATTTGATATTTTTTGAAATCTTTCCGGTTCTGGGACAAAAGCAGGTTCTTCAGGCATAAGCGGCGGAGATGAGTACGTGTCAAGATCAGCAACGTCTCCATTTTCAGTGGGAATCATTACCGGAGAGGGTATTCCACTCTCTAGTAACTTTTGTCCATCTTCAATATCCACATCAGCCTCTATCACTGTTTTAATTGTGTTCAATAATGGATTTATTTTTGGTATCACTCTCTCAGACGTTTCTTTGAACTTTGAGGTTAAAAAGTTTATAGACTCCTGTGGAAATCGAAAATCCGCTATGGAAGCACTCATGATATCAGGTATCGTTTGTTTCATTCCACTACTTGTTGACGAAGTATCACCTGGATAATTGCGGAATATACTTCCACTGTTTGTTGAGCTTGTAGATACAGAATTACTACTATTTGAACTAGTACTAAAGTTTGCAAAAAAGTTTGTTGAAGTTAAGCTGGAAAATTTGTCGGGTTTGGCACTGAGTCGAATTACATTGCGAGAGGATTCCAAAATAAAAATTTCGTCTTTGTTTACAGCAACGTCAAGTATTGACCGTAGCTCTTTGCAAATTCCTACAACTACAGTGTTTCGAGCGTCAACTATGTGTAAAATATCTTTGTAATAGGTCACTAGGTAGTCCTTCATAAAACGGAATACGCGAGTAAATTGAATATCTTGTTGTTGTTGCGGATTGGGAAGTGGACGAGGAGAGCGGTTGGGTTTTATCACATGAATTTCCGATTGTGAGCTAGACATAATCAGTTCCTATGATAAAGAGTAAATTATGCTGAATAAAATGAAAAAATCCATTTCAGAGTTTCCAGTTTGCTTTTGAGTTTAGTTTTATTTGAAAAATAAATATACCTTGAATTTTATAGTATGCTGAACTACACCAGCCAAGTTTGCAACCCATAGCCTTGCGCCAGGACGTACACTGTATACTTTTGGAGATTCTTCCCATGCTGAGCTTACAATAAGGCCACCAAATTTTCCTCTGTAGTTTATAGAATCATTAAATTTTATTATTATTGGGGTGAATATATATACAGAGCATGAATTCTTCAGTTATAAATACATTTACGTTGCTTACAATTTTCTGTCCAGTGAGCCCACTTTACAATGCTCATTATTTTCCAGTGAATAAATTATTGACCGGAATGTCGAGCAAATTAAAAGATTTTTGCGAGCGTAACTTAGCTGGACGATTTCGTAGTTTTCACAGAGTAATACCGAAGATCGAATTTGGACCTGAAAATAACAAATTTGAATATCAGTAAATTAATACGTATGTACATATGTGCACATTTTAAAAGTATAACTCGTATTTAATTTAAACGCACTAGATCGTAATCAATATCTGTGAGAACTACGTGACCGCTCTGGTCTCCACTGAATAGTTTCATCCCGTTTTTGCTCCATTCCAGAGCGGTGACGGCACCTTTGTGTAAACCTTGTACATGGAACCGTTGACTTTTCTACAAGCCAAATATTAAATTTGTTATATAACAAGCACTTTGCACCAAATTTAATATCTTTTCATAGCTTTAGACCACCTTTATTTTCCTCTCATAATAAGTTTCTACTAGAGTTGCATTGTTGTTACTGGCACTATCTTGAGAAGAATCCCTTGGAATTTGGAAAATTGTCACTAGACCTGTTTGATTTCCTGCTGCCACCATGTAATCTACTGTGCTGATGCAACAGAGGGATGTGACTGGATCAACCCCCTTAGTAAGTGACAGATAATATATTTCAACATATAATTCATATTGGTGCAAAATGCTCAATATTTTGGTATTTTGGCAATTAGTATGCATGCTGTATGAACTCACTTCGCAACGCAACCTATCCAACAAATCCGTCCTCCGATTATACCAGTAAACCAACCCGACATTGGTTCCAATTACCAAAATTTCTTCACTGATCGTTGCAATGCAAGTCAGCTTCAGTTCATATGTACTAAATCCTTTCTGCGCTTGCACAGGAATTCGGGCAAGTAAATTGATAAGAGTATTATTCCACTCTTTTAAAAGTGGCAAATCATATGTGCCTGGCAAGAGAGTCGCTTCCGACGACTTAGCAACTTCCTGTGATCTCTCCAATGGAGTGGCAGTAGCACTACTTTGCCCCGAGTACTCGCCATCATCTTGAGAACTATTCCTTTCCGAAATATCAATTTGAACACTGCTCACCACTTTACTTTTTTGATCATTTTCAGGATCTTCATTAGAGTCTTGTAGCACCTCTGTGTGAGTCACTACTGCAATTTCGTTTTCACCATTAACTTTTTCCCTTCCATTTGACATGGTTTAAATAAAACGGGGGGCAACTAATATGGAGAAACGTGTCGAAGGTAAAGTTGTAATGGGTCAAATTGGACGAAGAAAAACTTTCCTTTGTCATTTAAACTTGTAGCTATACAAAAAATACTGTTAAAGTGGTATAAAATATGCAATTCACCAAATAGCTTTTTTGTAGTAACAGTGCCCTTAGAATTAAATCAGTACTAAACTGTACATTTTCAAGTCTGAGTTGTGCAGAGTTTGGTTTCCAGTAATTTTATACGTCATGCAAACCAGTGTGTAAGCTGTCTACATGTTCGCTAGATAATTGTATATCTCGAAAATTTCAATTTTATCCAGTTAATTATCAAGGTTGCTCCACTTAACTATTTTTCCCAAATCGTTTGGATTTCCTTTCTCCCATTTTTCTCTAAAGAGAGAGAAGATAAGATAGTTTACAACTTGGAGGATTTTCTGTTGTACAATACATAGATTATCTAAAGATACCCCTACTCAAAAAAGTAGGTGACTGCAGCAAATAAAACATTTATATAGTTTATCATCTTAATAAACATGAATATGTCTTTACACAGAACACTACATATTGATGTTAAAATTACGATACATTGGTAGTAGTGCATGCATGCTCTGCCTAAACACATTTAACAGACACAAAAGTAGATAGCTATATCTTTATATGATATTATTGCTAAAATTCATTCGTAGTTCGTTCTATATAGCGTGTCTCTTCTCAGCAGCATGCATATATGTATATTGGCTTTTGTGTTCTACGTTCTAAGTTCATCATTTCTCATTTCATTCAAGTAAAAAATGTGGAAATCAGAGTGGAAGTAAGTAGGAGTCAGTATATGAGTGAGAAGCAAGTGGCAAGAGAGCACACATCTGTTTTTTTGTTCATAAAAGAGCACATAAAATATAGCGTTTTGTATGGCTTAAAATCGATTCCCTCTTTGTCTCGGTCATACTTTTAACACGTAACTTAATAAAATAACTGCGACTATATGCATGCATATCCTCTCGAGAGTATCATCGCAATCACAAAATAAAGACAAATTAATTATTGTTCCTTTGCATTTTGTAGAGATCCCTTTGATAAACCCGTCAGGGTCACTTTGAACTAGACTACGTTATTTTTCTATTTGTGAACGTTTGCGTGCTTACATTTTTGTCTGTTGTACCTTTTCATTTATAGTTGATAGTTAGTACACCATTCAAGAATAGTTTATGGAAAATATTTTGTATGTGATGCAGTAGTCAGTAGTCAGGAGTAGGGGCAGCATCAATGGCCTGTGTTGCATTCTAATTTCATGAGAATGAGTCATGGCAGAATGATCAAGTTTCATAACAAAGTAAAAATTGTGTTTAGTTTTAGTAGCTAGTTGCTGCATTGATGATGCTGATGGGCCATGATAATATTTTGATACATATGTAGATAAATTGGATAAATATATAAAAGATGAGAGGATGATAGCGCAAACAGTAGTAGAGCGTGACATGACTTGAGTGCCTTACAATGCTAGACGACGAGTAGAAAAATTGATCAAATTGATGATTTCCAAATGCTGCAAGAGTTTTGTCCATAAACTACCTATTATTGGCATTGGTTTGTGCTCTGATTATTATCAGTCTAGTTAAGCTTTTATGAGAGAAAACTTAATACATGTAAACTAAAGCAAATTTCAAGCCAATAATTCAATGATAAACATTTTACATGAGTTTCCTCTGTTTTAGTACGCAGCGGGCATGGGCATTAACTTTTGTATTTGTTTGTTTTTACAAATATGATCAGGTTCTCAAGCTTAATACAAAATACAATACAGTAAATTATCATCATCATCATAATGTTATGTAGTGTGTAAACAATGCAGAAATGAGATTTTTGAGTTTAAAATGCATTTGACCATGTTCTTGGTACAGAAATTAGTATAGACTTTCACTTTTTTCAATATTTCATGACGTCCGTTGGTAAAAACGAACATAATGAATGAAACGAAATTAAATGCTAGAAATTTGAGAGTAGTAATCTCGGCTGTTGGATTAACCTATATGTTCAGGGTTGTCGGGTTGTCCATTCTTTAATCTTTATGGCCTTACAAAAAACCCATAGCTGTCAACCAAGTATTAGATAGATGCAATATTTTCAAGTGTCCCAACGTATTGCAGTGACTCTTTGTATTTTTGAAACTGTTTTAGGACTCTTGTTGACTGTTGCAGTTGCAGTCTGCAATCTGCAGTGTATGAGTAGTTATAGTAGAACAGAGACAAAGTTTCACGTCATTCAAATAAAATACGCCTGTATGTACTGGTTTAGACCGTTTTGTTCTCCCAACATTTTCCAAAAGCACTCAAAGGCCAACATCACCCAAAATTTTGTAATAAAATTATGATAATAAAATAAATGGCAATATAAAGCTTTGAATATCTTGAATTTTTTTTGAGTTAACACAAATTAAAGTTCGTGACAAATTTATTTTTCTACAATACTTTATAGCGTGAATGCGAACCGATACGTTACAGCAGCAAATAAAACACGAAATAATTTTTATCGGCTTCAGAAGCATAAATATTTGTAATAAGACTTTTTTTAACTTAAACTTTATTTAATTTTTAACATTCTTTTTCTAGTCTTCTCTAACCAATGTTTAAAGCTCCTCTGTCTTTCTTGAATTGAACTTTTCCCTTTACGTTTAAGTTTAGGCTTTAACATCATGAAATTTTTGGATTTGCGCTTTTCCTTATTCGTTGTACTGGCGAATGGATTCATCCGCCCTTTGCGTTTACCAAATTTTTCACGGTCTTCTTGTCCTTTCTAAAAAGTAAAAATACAAATTAGTAAAATACAAATACAAAGTAAATTTTCCTCAAAAATCGTCTAATCAAATCATTAATAAAAATACAAGTATTATTTTAATTGCGTTGTTATTAATTATGAAGACATTCTAAAATTCATTGAGTTCGATTAGTTGGCCGTGGTAGTACTTACCTTTACAGTTTCAAGTCTTGCTTCTCGATCATGTCTTCGCCTCTTATGAATATTTTCAATTGCAGAAAGATCAACAAGTTCGTCACTGTAAAATTACAAGTTTATAAAAATTATACATTATATGCAAATCAACAACTTGTCTGCCAATCAACAAATTAACGATAATTAATATAAATAAAGCTTACATTTGTTTGGCAACGTTATCTACCGCTTCTGATGCTTTACGCTTTTTCGCACTTCCTTTCTTTGCACCAACAACCTCTTTCTGCATTTGCAATTTTTCCATCCTTTTAAAGTCATCGTCGGTAAGCAGTTGAGTCTGGATCAATTCCATAGCTTTTAGTCGACGAGTTTGAGGGTCCATTTCTTCCTCATCCTTTGAATCTGTCTTGCCTTTTTTCTTTCCTTTGTTTTTACCATCAACCTTTACTTTATCTTCGGTACCTTCCTCCTCGTCTGCTTCTTCTTCCTCTTCTTCACTTTCATCGTCATTCTCTTCATCCTCTTCGCCTCCTGACTCATCACTATTTTCATTTTCTGAACCAGAAACATCGATCCATTCCCCACTGCTATCGCTGTCAGCTCCATCATCATCTTCACTGGCAAGGTCATCCTTTCCAGAATTACCAACCAATACTTCCGCTCCAGGAATTAACTCTACTGCATTTAATTCTCCATATCCCCTTTGTTTTCTCTCCACAATGGCAATTGTCGGTTTTCCCTTGTCTCTTTTTTGAAGCAATTCAGGGTTGACATCTCTGCATGGCTATTATTGACCATTTGAAACATAAAATTTTGCAAGTAAGTGTTCAGCCTGTTGTTCCGTTTCTTTGTGTTCAAATTTTTAATATCCGCGATTATATTTAGCTGAAGACACTTTCTCAGACGCTTGTCTGGACACTGGAACAACTTAAAGAACAGTGGAAGTAGATCTGTCGGTTCCAACAGATTTTTATTCCTGAGTAGTATAAGCGTTCTGCAAATGGACATTCGATTATCTGGATGCATTTCCCAAGCATGCTTTTCCAGCGCATCCATCAATTTTTGTGGGAAACCCGTTAGTTCTTCAGTATAGCAGTGAGCGACTTGAGCCAAAAATGTCATCAGTTTGTCAATCTCCTCATTGTACTGTTCATTTCTTTGGTCGTAGTACTGAATGAATGCATCGTAAACAGCATCAAAATGCTCCTTTTGCTGAAGAAACTCAGCCTTGTAACTTTCCGGGTCGCGTTTCACCAGATTTTGGAGCTGGGGAAGATTTAGGGGAAGTTGGTTACTTTGACGGTTAGCCATTTCTTACTAGATTTTTAAGGTGACCGGGGTAGAGCAAAACTAAAACTGTCTGCGTCGTTAAAGCACAACACTGGCACAGTTATCAACAAATTATTGTTAGTTTAGTGGCCACTACTGTCAATCAAATGTGAACAGTGGACAATTTCCAAATCCATGAGTGTGGTGGTGGTGTGCTCATTTCATTTTAATACACAATACAAGTTGACAAAATTATCGATCAAGCTAGAAATTGTTACTTACAGACGATGTTATCTTAATTATTATTTATAAAATAGGATATCTTCTGCAAAAGAGAATTTACTAAGTAATTAGTCTCTTCGTGTACCTATTTCTTTTGCCCAATTTTGCCAAGACATTTGTCGGTCGACAACACTATGTAGAAGTATAATATAAACACCAGTCTGCTAAGAAAGATACTACACGAGCACGTTGTATTTTATGCACTTGCATCGATGAATTTAAATGCTATTGCATCCCGCACCAGAATTTCACACTTCAGCCTGTTGTGAAACGTGAACAAGCATGGTTTTTACTTCATACGTAAAGAGACTTTTGTGAGAAGAAACTCTGAAAAGTTCTCGCTGAGAACTCTTTACATATATATATACAACTAACTACTGTCCACCAAAGAAAATATTTTAACGTCTTCAAAATTGTGAGAATTTGTAGATCCTATGACGTTTCGCTTAAAAATTTCTTAGTTTTTGAAGCAGGTAAATTTTGTGAAAATTGCCGTTTTAAAAAAATAAATTTTACTACTCGTTGAGAAAATTTAGGATTGCATAAAAATCAATAAGTATTTAGATGCATGAAAAAAGACAAATTTATGCAGAAAATGGTATTATTCTTTGGTTGGCTTTTAATCTAGGTTTACTATTTGTGGATTACATGTATACAATTAATGCCTATAAATCATTTTTAAAAAAATATAGTACTGATTAACAAAAACCAAGTTTTCAAAAAGTGAGTACTTCTTAATTTTTAATCTACTTTCAAAGAGATAAATATGTGTCTCTATTGTTGATTGTATTAATTTTTGATAAACTCTGCACTTCTTTAATGAAAAAATAAACTCCATGTAACAATTTACTTTTCGTCAATAAAAGTAAATAAAATTTATGTCGTCCGAATCACACTATTTATTACAAAAAACTAGTACTCTTGTTGAACTTTAGCCAATACTCAATTATATCCAGTCTTTCTGCCACTGCCATGTAAGCATTTTAGCATGAATTTTGATCTTATTTCCACGTATGTATCTTGTATTTTTGTATATCATAAGCTTTTGAAAAATTAAAATACGTTGACCCAATTGGCGTGATCACATTTATTTAAGTTTATTTATTTACACAATATATGTACAATATAACAAATAATAACAATAACTAACAACAAGTTTTGATTTCAGTATTCGAAAAGGGCTTCTATATTATAGGTTTTCATGTAAATGAGTAAATGGTGGTATTTTTCAGTAATCATCGTCATATCTAGCTATTCTCTTGCACTCTCCATTTTGCATTTTCTTATGACCAGGTTTGCAAGGTAGGTCATTTTGTGGGCCTAAAAAGTACCGGATTTTTGGGTCGGGCCTTTGTGCCGAACAATTTGGTTTACTTTCACCCAAGGGAAACCATACTTTCCAATTTTCCTGACCTATAGAACAAAAGCGAGGATAGTGTTTCCCGGTTTTGTAACAATTTCCTTCGTGAAGGAACCAGAACTCGTGAGGTTTATCCCGTTCATTGAAATCATATGCACATTTTCGAGGCGCACATGCGGGTCTATCGTTGGAGTCTAAAATTAACCATTCATTATAATGACAGGGTCCCATTTTATACAACAGGTAGCATCTATCATGAGGTCTCCACCAGGCCAAAGGTCTTGAAACTTCCCCATCGTTTGGTAAACAATCACAGTCGCCATAAATTCCATTTTCTTTCTCAGGGTAGAATTGCATTTGTGCTCCACAAGGACCAGTTGAGGAAATATTGTAACAACGTCCGTCCCTTCGGTACACCCGCTCAAACTCCGCATTTTGGCATGAAAATATTGTTGGCGTTGAAATTGGCCTGTAGATCACCACCACTCTTTTTACATACCAATAATTTTTATTTTTCTTAAAAAGTTGTTAACTTGTACGAATATAAGAAAGTTTGCTTTACTCAAAACTTACAATACGTCTGGAGGTCTTTCTATACTGCTTTCACCAGGTACTGGAGATCCGAAATATGGTCTACCCCGCGATGGAACACTGTATATTTCAGGTCTCCTATTTGGTCTACTCGTTCCCCTAATGAGAATATCCCTATGTCCATTTTCTACAATAGTAATTCCAAAACCCGGAATTTCTTCAGAAGACGGTGGAATCGCTGGGCGGTTGTTGTATCGTCTTCTGTAAGGAGCTAACGCTTCAGATTCTCCAGAGCGGAAAATTTCTATTTCACCGCTGACTTGAGTTATTTTCTTTCTATGAGTATGGAAAATGGGCTGACGAGTTCCAAAGTATCTCACTGTAGTGCTTCCAGATGGATCGTTTAAATAATGGTAAGTATGCTGATGTTGTCTATACGGTGGCTCGTAACTTGTCGCTCTCGAGTTGAAGTAATTATTGGTGTCATCAGAGGTTCTTATAGTTATCATTGAAGACATGGGATATGGAGAGCTTCCATGATTGTTTGACGAAGGATAATACTGTGAATGACTTACGGCTTGAATTCCTAGTAGTATCAGTAGGACTGTGGAGGTCATACAACGCACGCAATTCATGATTTGTATGTCATGAACCGAAACTGAACACATTAATGTAACTGTTCTTTCTTGATTATGCTAATGCACGTCACATCTCTTTAAGATAATGAATATTTTCCGTGTTTATCCCCGGTTTAGCACCGACAGATCGTACTGACATTTTAACAACTTCATTTTAATAATTAAAACTTTTTACGTTTAAAACGTTTAGTTGGCAAGTTTTGTTTATTTTACTTCCAAGAAATGTAGAGCTATCAACAAATTATTGCATGTGAGAAAATGCTGGATTCCTAGCACATAACTAATTATCTCAAATAACGATAACGCGTTCATCGTTGCTTCCAGTACAGATATGCGCTGCTATAATATCTGAAATTGCTCACTTACGTCTACTTACTTACACCCACACATCATTTACATTTTTGCGTTTTTATTAGGTTTTTTTCATGAAACGAAGTTTTAGGTATAGACTTCTGACAAAGCAATAATAGTGTTTTTCCTCGGCGCGTGGAAAATGCATGAAATCAGAGTTGACCTTCGCAAAGGCAAAAATAAGAAACAAGTCAATTTAAAAAGACTGGACTGGGGAATGCGGAGTGGGCTAGAAACTAAAAAAACTTAGTATTTTAACATATCATCTCATACGTATCAAATTGAATACAAATCCACTTTGATATAAGACTTTACCACATTCATTACTTTACATACCACATTAGATTTGTGCTCAAAGCATGCATGGCCGAGTATTTTTTCAGACGGAGACAAAATAAAAATGTAGAAACACACGGTTTTCAACTTATTCAGCATCATCAGTACCGACGTAAGAACAATATAATAATTTACTTACAGCGTAAAAATTTGAAGTATGAAAGATACGAAACGAAAAAAAAACTAATAATCATGAATGATATTTTACTGCACAGCAAGATACCTACTAGCAACTTATAATTTTGTGTGCTTAAACACTGGAAATTTACAATATATTTCAGGTGGTAAACTGCTACGGATGGACACGCTTGAAAGCATATACATACTGTGAAGGTTTGCATGGTATGGATTATATATAGGTATATATATATATGCACTTACATATCTACGTATATTGTTTAATGGACTTAACATATATGTTATATGGAAATCATTACAGTTTTAATGGAATTATCCATTAGATATGGATAAATTAATGCATGTGGTCAAAACGGCATGTTTTACTTGCTTTTTTGTACAATATATCGCGTTATGACAAAAGCATCAAAGGAAGACATAGTAAGAAGAAAGATTTTAAAATAAGATAAGATAATGTAGAATTGTAGTCATGATTGTGTTATGCGTAAAAATGGATGTTTTAAATGATCTAATTTAATGCGTAACAGATCAGTTTTATGTGGTTATTCTAAAGTTCAAAACAAGAGATAGAAGTGCATGATGATGATAAACGTAATGTAATAAAAGTACCTATCCATGGATATGTGCACATTTCTTGGTTTCATCAAATAACAGGTTCAAAAATATATACACTCTAGCTTATACATTTCATTTGATATCTTTCGTTTCGTTTCAAACAGCAGTTATGTATGATATATTAGTACATTCAGTTGATATTCCTACTCCTTTTTATTTGCTACGTCTCCTGATAAACGTACAGTTGATAAGTTGTTTTTCACTAAAAGAGATAAAATCATCTCGGAAGAACGGAAAAACCCTGTTCTTTCTGTTCTGCTATGTTTGATGAGTTAGAATGGAATTATATTTTCCATTAATGTAATTTGTTAAAATACGTATAATAGCTGAAGGCGCATTTCAAACTTTGTATAATTTTAAGCAATGCAATTTTCTTGGTTGAGGTGGTAAAAGAAACACGATTGAACAGTTTTATGAGCTCGTGAGGGTCATCACAATTCATATTACAGGAGATTTATTCCCCAGGATGTGCGTCACCAACTATGCAAGCATGGAATATGCACAAAAGTTTTTCTGGTCAGTACACAGACGAAATTCCGACTTTTCGTTTACTGACATGGAATGGGAATAGACCAGCCTGTAATAAATAGATTATGCATTATATAACGATGAAAATTTGAAAAATGAAAACACTTTGGGAACAGGTAGACATTACGAAATTAAATCCACGTCAGTCAGCGTCATGCCTTGCTTATTAAAAACAATAATTTTCAAACTGTTATGTGCTGGTAATATCTATTATCTTTGCCGAACAATGGTAGTAGATTGTGGTCGGTAGTTCAAAGTATCAATTTTTATTGAAATTCTGCTATCGACCTGTATTCATCTCCAAATCCACAACAGGTATACATATTGTCTGGATGGAGTTTTTCACAACATGGTGCAATGTATTTGCGTGTATGTTTCACTGATAACTGATAAGGTACAGTTTTTGGCAAATAAAAATGCCTGTTTGCCTAAGAATGTAAAATATTTTGCTGAATAATTCAAAAAAAAACTTTTAAAAAAGTTGTCGGTCGGCGGATGAGTTTTTTTAACCCTAAAATTCAGAGATATCACAATATGCTCAACTACAAAATAGAATTTCTTGTTGAGCAATTACTGTTCAAATCTTTCATGCCTTCAACTCATGTATATAAACTATAAAAAGACTGGGAGCAAAACACAGTGACGATTTATCAATGACAATTCTTTTTCATTCCTATTTTATGCATTATACCTTTCTGTCCTTCAATTTAAATTTAAAAGCGGAAAAAATTGGTTTTAAAATATAATGCTGGTATTTTTATATAAAAAATATCTGCATCATGTACAACACGACGTACAGAGAAAGAACGAGCAATAACGAGACACATCATTATCAAATCATTATTATCAAACTCACAGTGAAATACTGGTTGTATTAAGAGTTGTGGTGACAGTGACTCTGACTCTGTAGTAAGTAACTGATGTACTTTGAGTTGAGGTTGCGTTGCGATGAGATGAATGATTTTTTTTACACATTCCTTAGCATTCACTCCACTACTCCAATCATTCTCTCTCTTCTTTCATTATCCTCTGTTGATGGCTTCTTTCTCGCTTGAGTAATTTTTGATTTCGTCTTTTCGTATAAAATCGAAATATGTACTTACACAAAGTACACCAAGTACCACGATTCAAACTTTACTTTTCAAGCAAGCATCAGTGGTTCAGTGGTAGAATGCTCGCCTGCCACGCGGGCGACCCG